>JAIZAY010000240.1:0-71697 GCA_029531755.1 Holothuria leucospilota
GTTCGTTTAATTGGAAACAATTCATAAAGGCCCCGTTGAATTAGTGCACAAGAGTTCAGTTTGGGTTCCCGAAGAATGTGAAAACGTTTCCCGCCCCTGCCGGGCTTCGTTCGATCTCTTTTGGGAAGTTTTTATTTTTAGTTACGTGTAAGATAGTTTGTATATAATGTAAGTAAACTGTAAATAGTGATTTTAATGTGTACAAGTGGGACCCCATCCCCCATGTCCCCCTGCGCTGTGGTTGCCTTTGGCGTGTGCTTGTTTTTGATATTGTGTTGTTGGGTCGGTGGTGGGTGTGGTGGGGTTTCTGTTTGGTATAACAAATACGCGCAAGCCGCCGTACCCGGAGGCTGGAGTGTCCCCTCCGCTGGCGAGGGATTCGGTCTGGTATTCTGGCGATTTTGGATGTTTGTGTTCGTTTTCTGGTTGTTGGGCCATATGTATTGATCCCTTTCGCCGGTTCTTTGGCCGTAGTCCGTTTTTAGCACGTAAAAGCAGAGCTGTTTACTGTTTACTGCAAATTTAACCAAATTCATTTACTCAACACAAGGAGTACACTGTTTCTAAACACCATCTCCTCCAGAAGACAGAACTTTTTTGTTAAAAAGTCCTGAATTCTTCAAGAGATGAACCTCTTGAATGATACGAAAGATTGAAGTCAGGATATATTGAAAGATTACCAGAAAACCGACCAATAAATCCTTCTACACAAGTGTGTGCCTGGCAGACTATGCTTCCAAAATAAATCGTTCAGTAGCCACCACCAAAACCACTACCACACCCTTGACGGTGAAGATATTTTGAATGATGACCCCCCAAATTCTACATATCAGATCTTGAGCAACATAATTGTGTAGATGCAATTCCCCTTCCAATTGACATAACACTTCCTTCTGAATCCAAATACAGTCATTCAAACACACACTGTACTTAGGTTTGTTTAATTACGATGTTACTTTGACCCCGAAATTAACCTACAGAGAAGGTTATTTTGTATGTCCCTATGGGCGAAAAGAAACCAAGGAATTTATTATAGCTTTCACAAACATATGAAGAGCATTTCAAAACCAATAACATGTCCAGATTGGCTAACAATGATTGCCTATAACCAATAAAAACCATATACCTCATGAACATCTTAACCAAGCACGCTAACCTCCATCTAACCCCCCTGCACCAACGCACAACACCTAGAACTGAAGATAAACCTCCAGGAACCTTGTGCAACAGTAGTCAGTATTTCATTGTAACAACCTGCAAAACACGCCCATGCAGACTGATATATCAACACAACATAGGGTTACGACAGCCAACCACAACATTTGCGTTGACACCATTACCTTACCAACCACCGCAAACAGACGAGCGTTTTTTACCAACTTGTTGTCCGGGAACTCAATCTCATGCAAAGAGGAGTTTTTTTTTACACAAGCACATCATGCAATCGATTTCATGTTTTCCAGATCAACACATTCACGCCTTTCTAACAGGAGGTTCAGGTGTTGGCAAAATCTGTCTGATAGATACATTATTTCCAAGCTCGACATATATTTCTGGAGGCCTTAGCGGGGGAAAATCAGACGAAATCAATGAATAATTTACTTTGTGCTCTCGACAGGGAAAGCAGCTTTAACAAACGACATGGTTATTACCATAGATCATTCTGCTTTTAAATTAATCTAATCAGGCTTCAACTTTAAAAAAGATAAGCTCTTGATCAACTAAACACTTCTTTGCGAGTACGCTATCGACACCTATCAGTTGTGATAATTGATGAAATATCAATGGTTGGAAACAGACAATTCCTTTTCATCAAATGCATCTTAGACCCACTGCAATGAAATCAAGCAAGAAACACAAGAGGGCTTTGTCTGCAGTAAAGGGGTATAGGAGAAAGTGTTCCAAAAGTGGTGAAATTTGAAGGCCTCCTAAGATAAATTTTTGTTTGGTTATTTTTTGGTTTGATTTGGAGTCCTCAATTTTTTTTCTGAGAGAAGGTAAGTGATAGTTCTTTTCTTTCACCTATCACCCACAACTTTTTTAAGTGGGGTAAAGTGGTACTGGTTACGTATGTACGGCGGGGACAGACATGGAGAACTCTGGCTCCAGACCTCTTTAAGGAGACAAGATATATAAATAAACCCTTATTTAATAAATGAGGACGAAACAACACTTATTTCGACTGAAGATTTGGCATTACCATTTAAGTTCCCATGACTAGTATGGAGATCAATGTTTACGTTTGGTAACAAGGACCAGACATGTCAGTCCTTGTTTACCACCGTAACCAAACTATGTTCGAGAAAATTAAGCACTTTAAAAAAAAAAAACAACTTGAATTGCATTGTGATACAAGTTTTTGGATCTTTCCTGAAGTGTGAACTGATGACATTTGAAACATTCATCCAAAAACCAATGGTCCTCAGAATGGTGCCTACGTTATAACTTTACTTACCACTAACCCGACAAGGACAATGGTTACGTTGGTAATCTGGAAACATCTGGACGGACATCGCCTGAAGGCTCTCATACCCTTGTTGTAAGCAAAAAAGATGGAGGAAAAGCCACAAACCAGCGTACAAGTATGGGCAATGCTGCAAAAACAGGTGACACGATTTTTATCAAATTCCTCTGGTATTTTTGTCCTACAGGCTATGTTAATATGATGTTACCAAAACGTAAACCATTAGGGTACCCGACAATGTTACCAACGTAACCTACATTGCTCCGCAATTGACCTTATGATGGCAGTTAACTGCCTGGTTATTTTAATTTGTGGTACTGCACTGATCAACTTTCATCAAAGTGTTTACATCTCACCTTAGCTGTGGAAATCTTTTCTTTCAGTTAATATTCAACTATTAAGGATTTAATATCCAGATGGACGGACACAAAATCTCAAAAAATTTTACTCCAAATTGCTGATAAAAAATTTTGCGGGGGTGTTTTGTGCACCTAAAAATTTCATGTTATTCATGGCTATTTAACCATTTATTTTGTACATTACATTTATGAATGAAGACAAAGAACCCACCTGCATCATTCACATCTGCAAAGGTCCCACTCACTCATAAATTTAATATTCCACGTCCTACGTACACCACTTATAGGTGGTAAAAAAAAGGCCAAATGCCCCAATTCATGCCCCAAAAACATCCTTATATAAGTTGACCAGATTGATAAAATTGATTGTCTTTATTATCTCTCTATAAGTCCTCCAAGGTCTGGTGAGCTGTAAAATCACCAAACCATTGTGACATCTTCAAAAATATCAGCAAAGCAAACACACTACACTGAATATTTTCCTTTTAACTGTAGACAAGTGCCCAAACCATTGGAGTGATTCACATGATTGCAGTTGGTGTGATTTTTTTCAACTTAAAAACCTTTTAAAAGATCAGTGCCTCTTTATAATTTAGAAAGATGGCTATGGCCCTTTAAACAACCAATCTATGGACAGAATATGTTCACATGCACGAACTTCAACGATCTACAAGATATTGCAACACCTGAAAAGACATGTCATAGAGATACAAAAAATCGAAAGTACTACTCACGCCCTCACAACACCTTGTTTCCAACAAATTGCCTAGTAATGAACTCAAAACATCTCAATGGAAAACTGATATATAAATGCACAAGATGGCGGTGACTTTGTGACATGTCACCTACAATGAAAAAACGCTCCTCAAATTGATACCAATCAGACACTAACAAAACATCAGGCTTGTTGAAATCTGTGCCTGCTGGGGATAAACAATGAAATCCGAAATTGTTTTCAACATTTCTGTTGAAGATTTGGGGATCACAAATGGCACATCATGTACCTAAAAAAAGATTCAATACCTTAAAGAAATAACATAATACCTGATTCATTTTATGGGGACAAGTATTGAAAAAGGATATAGTGACGGGCAGATACAGCCAAAAACCAATACCAAGTCAAGCATAACCATAGAAATCTATATCAACCCAGAATGGACCGCCTCGTTTTTTCAATTCAAAGCGTAACTTTTTACATATCACTATCCAGCACATACCAGTTTGCCGTACACAATTTCCCATTGAGGTTTATCAACAGCCAAAGCCATTCACAAATCCCAAGGATACACGGTCGACAAAATACTATAACATATGTGGCCAAATAATCCTGTAGCCACTTCACACTTATTGTGCATTAAGCCGTGTCCACTAGAGCTAAGGGCTTCAATAGTAACACTTAAAGGAAAAACAAGATAAATGTCACAGACACAGTTTATTGGAAAATGAGAAGGCTAAGAGAGGAGGTGCTACAGGCTCTGTTATACACCACTGTACAGACCTAGCCCCAAACACCTTAAAAATATCATTTCAAAAGTGCTAGATCTTTTCATAAACACTTCATGATCTCTCATTAAACTTAATTAAAAACAATTTTGGCATCTGACGATTGTATCAGTAGCATGAATCAAGGCTAACCTGACCAGATTTAAGGCCACACACGCTACACCATTTGGGATGTTTTTCATTCAATATTCCGAATGACCAGGCAATAGAAACAACGTTTCTCTGACAACTAGCACGAATTCCACCCCTCATGGCCAAATAGGGGTATTTAGAAGCAATACCAGTTCTACGCAGCCAGAGAAAGTTTCCTTGCAGATAACTTTGTAATGCCATAACATTGACACTTCTCACACCACAAGTTATACAGATCTCAAGTTTTTTTACAAATCCCCATCTGTTTCTCATACCTGACAATTTAAAGAATATACATCTACACATTGGTACAACCATTGATATCACAAATCCACGTTGTCATGAGAGGGGATTTCAACTTTGATACGCGCAAAGATCAAAACCACTTTCTAAAACTTCAATGACACATGACATTTCATACTAGCCAATACATTACAAAAGTATTGCACTGTTCCAGACCTTAAGACATTGTGTTGAGCACGTAGATCCCATTCTCATTTTGGACTTTCTCAAAGAAGGAGTAACCTTTATAGGAAGTTTTACTGACTCCCGCATTTGCTTTGTCATAGAACATTTTAGGGATTTTCCCCAATGTTTTTTCCTTTTTTACGTTTTTACCTTTTTCATCTAGCTGAACTAGATACATTTGTGTTGATGTTCGTTACATCCCATCTAACTAACTAACTACAAATGCTACACATTGTCAGATTCCATTATAGATCTTGTGTTTTCAGTATTGCAACCCATCAATTTCATACTGTTTTTCGGTCCATGGTCAGAAACCACAAAACAATCCAAATATCATTTCAGATTTTGGTGACACACTTGAAAGCATTGCAGTATTATTCAATACAGTGTTTTGTGCAGGTATACAAAATAAACAGTACTCCTTTCACTAACAAAATTCCGTTCACATTACAAGCAACTGTTCTACACCAAAAAGTCACTTTTGATGAATCAAGACATACTGTAAGTTAAACACATTAGGAATTGAAATACAGCCAAGTTATCTGTCTCAAAATGAACAAAGTCTGGAATCTCTCAACGAACAGTCTCAGGGCATTAACCCCATCCACTTTTGTTGGAGAAAACAATCCTTTCCCAAATTTCACCATATTTTCTTCTTGATAAGAAAAAGTGCGCCACACGTACCGCTTCCAAGCGGGCATGGGCATAATCCCAAACCCAAGAAAAACTCGAACTGTCACGAACACAATGTTCAAACAGGTGACTACACATGACCATGTCCTGGCACAGGGACAAAAGAAGTCTTTGTTACTACTGGAGATTTAGTACTGCCACTGCAGCCAACCCAAAACAACACTCCAGCCCAACCACCACAAACAACCCCAAACAAAGTTCCCTACAAGACCACGAGCACCCCAAAGGCAACACTAACGATACGCCCGAAGGCAACACCACGACGCCCAAGGCAACAACTAAGCCGAGGCAACACCACGCCCAGAAGCTACAGCACTTAAAAAGCGGGCAAATACAGTTGCCTGTTTATTTTGAGCTTCACAGTTCAATGCATAGAGCTTTTTAAGTACGGTAAAACAGGCACTGCAAACTAAAGAAACATCCCAAACCCAACCACAACCATGACGGATCACAAACACAAGTTGCTAAAAACAATCTATACAATAACGTGCACAGGGAACAAAAGGAGGCTTTTGTTACTGATGGCTCCAGTACCTGGCCACTGCGCGGAACCTCCAAAACCTCCCCCAACCCACTACACCCAACAAATTCGCCACACGCTGCCCACAAGGAAACACGCACGCCCGAATGCAGCTCTACAAACCCCCCACGGCAAACACGAGCCCTAATTCAAACAACACACTACTACTGTACGCCCCAAAGGCAAACACCGATGAACGTCCCTGAAGTCGACAACTACTGTATCTGCCGCTAATTCAATACTACCGCCCTAATTCAATGACACTCCCTAATGCCAACACTATAAACTTCCCCAAATTCAAAACACTATGCCTAAATTGCAACACTACGTATCATCCTACTCCCCAAAATGTCAAAAACACTACGTTAATACGTCGTCGATATGAAACACAACGCTCCTAATGCAACACCCCTTTTCCCCAAAGGCAACACTACGCCCGAAGTGCAACCCACATCCACGAAGGCAACACTATTTACTAGTTGTAACGCCCAAAAGGCATACAGCACTTAAAAAGCACCGGGCAAATACAGTTGCAGTCACCTTGCCAAGTGTGCCCCCCTGAGGCAGTTGTGTGTCAAAGTGGGTAACCCTCATTGTCCCCCAACGCTTTAACAAGCTCCCACAACACGATTGCAGTTTTACCGAACGTCCTATTACCCAGTTCAAGCAAGAGTGCATGCATCATCACAGACCAACCTGTTAATACTTGTTTTATATTTATCAATTGCTGAGATCAGACACAATCTCATATATTGAAGGTCAACTCAGAAATGGTATAAGCCATTCTATAAACGTATCCTTATTATCCATACAAATATGTCAAACAATTAACCCATTACAATTTTTTGTGGGCACATGTTGCCCAGACAGCACTACTTAGATGATACTTAGGTAATTATGACCACACTTCATTCTTTTCCCTTTAGCAGGCATGGCTGCTCCATGATTGTGATGTTTTACATTACACACCACAAGACAGGGAACCTTAATAAATCCATGTCTATGCGATTTGCAAGCAGATCTGCAGGAAAAAAAAAAAAAATTTTAGAAGTAACACATTGCTCAAAATGAGGACTCTCACAATCATCACTTGCTACAAAACTACAGCAAGTGCAAATTTGTGGTTTTACCAGCAATACAATATCAATGATGCTGAAGGTGCAACATATCTTTATCTGACAAATGGCAAATCCAAGGTAAAACAGTAGCGAGATGGTACTTACCAAATTTCATAGGTTACAGTATCAGACAGATACCAAAATACCACAACTATCAAGAAATGACTAAAAGTCCAGAATATGAAAAACGTTTCCATGCAGCAAACACCTTACATACTTGTTAACAAGTCTACAAACTTGTATTTTATTACTTAATCTGTATTTTCGTTCAGCCTAGGCTACGAATATTCCAACATTTGGTTCTTTCCCTACTTCAAAACCCCAATACCAACACTCTGTCAATAAAATACATGAATGATGAAAAAGCAAACAACACAATAGACAAAAACTTAAGCAGTATAAATGTTTTGACATGTTGCATTTATTGTATCTTCTACAGATTGTCCTAACTGAAAAAAACGTTCACATTCCAGGGCAACATTTTAAGTCCTTTTTACACCCTCCGCAGTGGTGTTTGTGGGGTGGTGGGGCGTGGGGCTGGGAGGGGGCTTTTTACTGCTAAAAAAGGACACGGCCAGAACCGTCGAAATGGATCACTACATTATGGCCAACAATCCAAAAAACCGAACACCAACACAAAACCACCAAAATCCTCCGCAGTGCACAGGCCCAGAATGCCCTCGCTTCCCCCCAAAAAGAGAAGATTATCATTGATGGATGTTGTCACAGAGGTAAGGGCATTTCCAGTGTTACTTTTTTTCAATAATTCAAGTGAACCTAAAATTCTATAAAACTATAAAGCCATAATAAAAAAGCGGACCTATATTTTGTTGAAGATGCAATAAAACCTATAAAAAACCTATATTTTGTATTTATACCTGGGAAGTATGAATGAGTCAAGAAAAGTAGAAGTAAACTCATTATAGGCCTTCTCTCTAGCTTCATACGTTTGTTATAGAAAAAAAAAATTAAATTAATAAATGTTAGGCTGTAGCATTATCTGATACGACGTAGGGAGTCACTTTGTGTTAAGAGTTTTTTGAATGACTTGCTTCTAAGACATAGCATTATTTTGTCTCTGTCTCAAAAATATTAAACATTTGCATCATTTTCCTCTTAACTTTGTCCAATTTGCACCAATTGCATCTTACGACCCAAATGCTAAAAGTTTTCCAAAGGCGAGAAACCACCCCCTCCTCTTAGACCCCTCCCTAGACAGCAATCCGAACAAGATTTCAGTCCCTCCGTCGTGACAAGCTTCCTACACCTTGGACATGGAATTCATGATTCATCCTTTCTTGTCAGTTTTTTGTTCTAAGCCTTTGCATAGCACGCAGATGGTGGTAATTCGGAGATAAAATAATATGTTGCTCTCCAACCGAATGTCATCTACAGCACCTACTCCTAGAAAGTAAGTTGTGATATGAACACAAATAACTTAGATGTTTAGCCATGAACCCAAAGTAACATGTGGGAACAGATTTAATAATTATGAAAGCTTTGTTGTAATCTATTGGCTATGGTCAACTAGGTGTAAAATGAGAGTAAATTCGGGGTAAAATGGGAGTAAAAGTAGGTAAAATGATGTAACTACCATGTTTTACCATGTCCATAGGCCAAAATCCCATGGTATACCATGGTACATTACATACTTTACCTACATTTCTAACCAGGTTAAAAATGTGGTAAGCATGGTAAGGTCCCATGGTAAGTAAATGGTAAAATGATGTTAATTTAACCATGGCAAACCAGGTTTTACCATGTCCATTGGGCCAAAATACCGTGGTATATCCATGGTAGATTACTTATACTTTTGATCACTATTTTTACCATGGTTAACAGTGTGGTAAAAAGTATTGTAATTGTACCATGCTCCGGACACCCTTGTGCAAGGTGGCGCCTTATTTTTGGCCCAGTTTTTTTCATGTTTTTTGTTTTTGTGTAAAAGTGTAATAGTGTATATATTGTACATACTGTAACTATAGCAAGTTTACATCCCCCCGATACCCCTCGTGGCAGGTGGAACCCCGCCCCGACCCCTCGTGGCCCCTGGGGCAGTCTTGTGATGATTGGTTTGGTCTGTGTTTTGGGCTTTTTTTGGTTGTTGTTGGAGTGTGGTGGTTTGGTCTGGTGTTTGTCTTTCGTTGGCGGTATGTATAATATTTGGTGTCAGTGGGTGTGTGGTTCTATTGTTTTAATAGAACATATTTTCCATCGCTTTGATTTGTGGTGGTGGTGGTGTTTAGGTTTTGCCTTATGTTCCTGTCCGATCCGGTTTGAGTTTTTGTTTTTGCTTTGTATTTGCCGTTTCGATGCACTTAAAAAGCACAATGTACCATGGTAAAGTTGTGTACTTTTCAGCTGCACATTAAATGCTGGCCTGGTGTTACATCACGAATCCAGACTGCCACGCACTGTAGGACGTCTTCCACGAAGCTGTCGGCCATTGCGGGGGAGTCCTTCACGGTCGCTATCGTCTGACAGACTGTAGTATACAGTACAGTTTGCTAATATTGTAAGAGTGCTTTTTAGTGCATCGAAACGCACGTACAAAAACAAAAAACGAATAACTCAAACCGGATCGGACAGGAACATAAACGCAAAACTAACACCACTCAAATCAAACGTAAAAAGTATGTTCTTACACAATAGAACCACACACACACCACAACCCAATACGAAAACCCACAAACCAACCTGCCACCCTAAACCAATTTACTAATACCGCCAACGAAAGACAACACCAGAACAAACCACCCCACCCAACAACAACCAAAAAAAAAACCAAAACACCAGACCAACAATCATCACAACTGCCCAGGGCCACAAGGGTCCGGGGCGGGGTCCACCTGCCACTGAAGGGTCCGGAGTGGAGTCAACTTCTATATTTACAAGTATGTACACTATTTACACAAAAAAGCTAAACGAAAACTGGGCGCAAAAATACAGGCGCACCTTGCCCGAAGGGTGTTCCCGGGCAGTTGTGGCAAAGGTAACCTCATTATATCCCGCCCACGCTGTTTAACAAGCTCCACAACCGATGCAGTTAACGTCCCTGCCCGGACTAATTATATTAGTAATAGTAATCTGCAGACACAGCGAGTGATTAGGCTATGTATGTGAGCTACAATAACACCGTCAACTTCAATATCGTTCATACTTACTATTAATAGGCCTAGCTGGATCTAATGTCAATTTGCCCAGTAGGTGAGACGGTGTTAGTTGAGCCAATTTTACAGTTTGGACATTTTATCAATATTCAAAATGTGAAATTTAAAGCTTTCTGGTGCTTTGTAAACTACAGCCTTGTCTACCTTATTATGCATTTATGAACTTGGTTAAGTACTGAGTACCCAATTAGTGTACAGCCCATCAAAGTCAAAAGAAAATTGTGGCTCAACTAACCTTACTCGTGGGTAATTTGAGCCGACCCAGTAGGTAAGATGAATCCCAACAGTAAGTTGAGCCACTATCATATATTGTGGCATAAAGCCTAAGTCACTTCAACGTACGCCCAACAAAATAGAGAACAAACGTAACAATGTAATCTGTTAGGGAGAAGCTTCTTCAATTAATAAACAGAAGAAAACTAACCCATACTTTGGGTTTCAACTCTTAAAACAACAATGCATAATCTTTAAAGCAACTCTCTACAGCGACCACATAAAATAAATAAATGTAGTTACATGTGACATTTTCTGATCTTGCATAACTGTCACTACCAGTTTTAAGTATTAAATAAAACACTATCTTGATATATTTTACAACTATGTACTCATCAAAAATGCATATAGCTTGCCACACGACAGCATATAAGAACAATTTCTTAGTTTATTCAACTTGTGAATAATAAAATCTAATTTCTTTCTTCAATACAGTTATCATGTTCCCGTTAGAGGAAACTGATACGAAGTTCCCATCCGTTTTCTATTTGTACATGAACACCACAACTCTTCACGTCTAGCAGTCTTGTTAATGATCTCGGTGGAGAGAAAAAAAGCTTTCCTCACAACTTCCTGTCTAAGGCAACGAACCTTCATCCCCATCATTACGCTTTAAAATTGGCCACCCCCACACAAGGCGTTTTGTTTTTCTAAAAACCTTTTTGCTTCGTAAATCCTCATCATCTAGTCCATCATGAGTCGCTATGTATAGTCGACCTGTTTTCTTCCCTATCAAACTTCACAATTTACAACGTGGGGTAAGTGAGCCACCAAGCGGAGGTAAAGTTGAGCCACGGCTCACTCACCCACCAGTGTGATCAACTAGGGACCACAACAGTTGTTTAGCTAAGCCTATACCTATTTTCATGTAAATGTTGTTTTTCGTAAAAATCTTATTTTTGACAGAAATGCATGCCCTTAGTACACCTAATACCATATGGAATTTATTAACATGTTCTCACTGTATAAGGCATTCAAAGCTGACAAACAATATTTCAAAATAAAAATCACTAAAATGCACAAAAACCAATATGTGTTTAGCTCGTCACCACAGTATTAAGGAAAGGAATACCTCTCTCTTCCAGAAGAAGCAGTGTTGTACTTTCGTCCCCTGCTTCATGGTGATATTAGGGTGGCTCAACTTACCTTCCGGCTCAACTAGGACTAGTCCCCCCTATGTTGATTGATGATGTTCGTGAAATGGCCGAATTGGAATTTCAAGGTAATGTGGTCGGCTATGCCTAGTAGTAGGTAGAACCGAGATCATTTGGTCATCTCCATCGAAGAGAGCAAAACCCAAACGGGTAAGGCCCTAGGCCTAATCGGAAACTTGGCGTTAGCCGTAACGTTACTGCTAATGCCTAGCCTAGCATAGGCTAGGCCAAGTTAGTCTCGATCTTGGGTTAATATATGATTTACTGTACAGTTTTAAGTACGATAGTACGTTAGACCTAAGTTTTATGGAGTTTGAACGTTCTAGCGATACCAGTTTTTAAGCGAAATAACTAGGCCTAATTGTCGTAGGCATGCCTAGCCTATATTACTAGCCTAGGCAACTATGTAAGGCCACAGTAGCCGAGGCCCTAGCCTAGCTAGGCTATCCTAGCCTGAACAAACCAAAGGCAATTAACATAATAACAATACAATAAAATACAAATAATAACAATAACATAATAATACCTGGCCTACATTAGCTAAAATAGAAAACCATTTAGGCGCTAGCTAGGCCTAATACAGTAGCCTAGGCCTTGGCTAGGGCCTAGCCCCAGACCTGTTAGCTTTTCATAACGGTCAAAGGCAATGCGTGCTAAGTTACAGCCCCTGTAGCTTAAGATGCCTGTTACAAGTGTTCTACACAAACGTTTGTTAGGGTTTAGCACCCAGTACAAATTTTCGAGAGGTACTCAGGCTCAGCACCCGGACAAAAAATGTTCACCCGTAAAAGTTGAACCATCCAGACTGAAATTAGGAATTCCAAAACGTTAAAAGTTGAGTACAAAAGCCAATGGCCTAGATTTCATTATGACATTTTAGTAACGATAGGCAAAAAGAAATGTCTCAGTCATCAAAGAAGACCATCTAGGGGCCGACTTCAGTAATTAATCATCTGTTTTAAGAAACATTTTTCAAAGGCTGTCTTTGTATACAGTGATCACTATCGGCCTAACCTTTCCTTCAGAGCACCCAGACAAAAATTATAATCAGTGAGATACATTGCTGTAGTCAAAAACCCTAACAAAAAGACAACAACCAACACCAAGTGAGACAGAACATTATTGCCTAGATCTACCACAGTATGGAAAACTTGTTGTTAACCTTAAAACAGTGAACTGGAAGTGAGTTGACAACCCAATTTTTTTTGGTGATGGGATTAAATAGAACTTAGAAGCCTTAATTTTGGGCCTAGCCTATGCCTAGTCTGCCTAATATTTTAAACCTCTTCAATGATAGCGTCATTGGCTATTGTTATAGGTTACGCAGCATTTCTAATAGCAGTGCACAGTTTTCAGGTACGTCAGAGCGCACACAGTACTTACTACTGTAGGCTACCACGGGTAGAGTTTTTCAGCCTTTCGCCTTTTGATCTTCGCGAAATAGCTGGTTAGTGAACTAACAAAATGTATTTAACCACCCATCTCATTCATGATTATCGTTGAAATTGAAGTTGCTTTTGTCCTGTTTCTACCTGTTTTTGTACATTGCATTTTTCACCAGAAACAAGCCCCGCGATAGCGGTGGTTTTCTACTCAAGCCGCCCCTATACTAGACAAAAGAAACCATAGGCCTACTATTCTGTATAATCCTACTATCTACCTAGAAATGAACGTTCGAAAGACAGCTCTAAATTTTTTGCAGCAGTGCTGTGGATGAGTAACTTTCCAAAACTAAGGCCCAAAGTAGCGACGAAAGCACCGACTAGAAAATTTTCCAACAACGTTTCCTTTGTCCGTATAAACACCAACCACACGACAACCAAAAGAGAAGGCACCCAAATGGATATGAGGCACGTGCTCGACTTTCGATGTTGCTAATTTCATACTTTCAATTATCACACATTAACATGACATGAGTTTCATGATCTAAAGAAGTAAAGTTTTTGTGATACAGTTATTGTCTACATAAGATATGCACTTATTCCATACCACTAATATATCTTTTGAATCGAATCAGTCGCCAGAACTTCGGTATTTTGGGTGAGAAACTTTTTTCTGTACACAATTTCAACTCCCTCAGATTTAAAATCGTAAAAAAAACAATTCTTTCAAGGTGTATTTTGCGTTGTGTCACAAAAAAAATTTCTTTCCTGTTTCTTCTATCCTGGTACTACCTTACGATACTAAAATGATTCTATCTCAATATTGCTCGTAATTTTTATTGCTAATTCAAACGTACTTTGCAAAACGTTTAGTCCAAAGTTTCTAAATAATGGCAAATAAGCGCAAAATATTCCCAGTATTTTACGTACACCCCATTTGCGAAAAATGGACTTGCCAAGTCATGTGCTAACTCAGCTAGAGAGAGAGAGAGAGCACTCCGGCACAGTGTTGCCACTCCTAGGTTTTTTTCACTAATCTATGTTTTTTAGGTTCATCTGGGTTTCTGGGTTTATTTTTTCAGAAGGTAACAAATCTGGTTTTTTTTAGTTTGTAGTTGAAACTCGAAACATTTCATTTGCATTTCATTCCCTAAGTTTCATGTGAATACGTTCGTACAACACTGAACTATACGAAAAGGCTATTCTGGAAGAGGAAGATAGTTTATCAGTTCATATTTTCCGTATCATGACCGCTACAGGGCTGCGTGTTGCAGAACAGTGCTAAGACAATTAACAAGTAATTCTACTCTGAAAATGAATCTTGTCATCTTGTAGTACTACTTAAGCTTCAGGGTGATTCTCGGTCATGGTATGAATCCTGCCAATTGTTTTGTAAGGTTTAATATAAGGTGGGACAACTCCGCCATATTGGGTAGTTAACTACGCTCCATACCAAAAACGTCAACAAGTACCGACCAACACCAAACGAGCCGAGTAAAATTAGCTGATTCTAGTCCACAATCATGAAGACTTGCAGTTCAACACTGACAGTTCTTATTTTACCTGGACTCGCTTGATTTGGTCTGTTGGCTGTTTTTAATAAAGGTTTTTGTTCTCCAAGGTACTACTTATGGGGACTTAATAGCCAGACTCCTTTGTTTCTTTTATTTAACCTTACGTTATGAATTATACACGGCACGCATCACCTCAAATAACCGTGACTTTCCCTCCTATGCAGCTGATCCACACACACAGGACTTGCTCCTATTCAGCAATAAACCCAGTAAAAAAGAAAATAATAGAAAAGAAAATACATATATTCCGCGCGCCGCAATAAAAACCCGGCCGTTTAGCCTTTGATATTTTTCCATCATCGTAAAAGGTAATGCAATCCTGTAATTAAGTCTTTTTGTCGAACTTTGCCGAAGTTATAGCTGTCTGGGTTTTTATTTTGCAATCTGGGTTTTTTTTAGGGATTCAAATCTGGGTTTTCGTTTTCGTTGATTGGCAACACTCGCTCCGGCCAGCGAACCGACGAACGTTCGTACAGTACAGTAGTTGTACTATTAACAATGATGTTTATGTTGGCTATCGGCCTACTATTAGCCTAGCTATGGCATAAGCTTAGAAAGTTGTTGCGAGTCGGACGATGTAAAATGAGTGAATGGATGAGCTTCTTCATGTGAATACTTACGCAACTATATTTCCTTGGCAGGAAGTTTTTTTCCCTGTTATATTTTCACCCATTGCCTTCGATTGGCCTCCTTAATAGTCGTTAGATCGACGAGGAAAACGGTGCCATTTGGTATGGTTGATGCATGGGACAATCGGGTGAACTTGAGGATGTGGATCATCGCAATTTTTATGCTTCTATTTGGCCAGGTTTCATGCTACTGTTGGTTCAGCCTACGACAACACCAAATTATCCTGAGTCCTTCCACCTTCCCGTTTCTTTCTGTTTTTTTTTTTTTTTGAATCCATACTACAGAGTCATAAATGGACACAATTACTTCAAAGTCCAAAGAAGTATAACGAAACCAGACGTCCGGTACTTGCGTAGTTCACATTACGCTGTCCGTACAGATGTGCACGCACTGTGACTGTGCGAATGGGCGTTATCTATCCTGCTGTATGAGGACCCCGTTATGATCCGCCCTCATAGTGGCCGCCAGCGCAATTTTTAAATTAGAGCGTGCCTGCGAATCACATGAGAACCATTTCAAGCGTAACCGTATTCGTGTATATTTGTCCTTGTGTTCCGGTTCACGTCCGGTGTTTTGTCCGGTCACGTCCGTTCCCGAGCACGTAAAAAGCCCCACGTTTACAAAAAAACATTGAAACGAACTCAACCTGAACCTCCTCTGTGATTAGTAAATGGGTATGTTAAATAGGTTTTGCCTAGTGAGATTGTAAATCGTCTATGTAACTGGCTTGTGTTTTGGGTGGTTTGTACATAGTTATTGCAGAAATTTGTTTGCTACACAATGTCCAGAATTCTGTAATAGTTCACACCGTTGGGTTTTGGCTGGTCAAGGTTTAAAGACAGACAGTCATCAACCTCAAAGTATTTTTATTGTATGTCATCAAAACTTCTCGTGGTGACTGCTCTTTGATTGAACATCAAAGTTTTGAAAATGTTGAATGAAAGATGCAGCAGTAGGCTCACTTTCCACACAAGGCAAAGATAGTTACTTTTAATTACATTTTGTATGCCCACCATGGACATGGCCTTAAGCAATAAAACAGGTTTAATTCATGCACAAGGAAGAGCCTCATACAGTTATGGGAGGGAGCTAAGAAGAATGCCTAAGTTGGAGAGAATTGGAACTGTCTGGGCTCAATGAAATTTCCCCCTTCTAAGTTCTTCCTTTTGTTTGGTCGTTGCCGATTCTACATACGTAAAAAGAAGTAATATAACTAACGTTATCACAACATGAAGCAAGCCCAGCACGGCAACGCGACGATAGGCAGAGCGAAGTGAAAGTGCATCGAAACGGACACTATCAACTATGAAGAATCAAATCCAGACCGGCCAAGAACACAACCATGAACTACTTACAACCATGTATCAATGGTAGCTTTTTACCGTACGTAGAAACGGGTCACGAAGAAACAAGGAGAACTTACATAACCTGACTTGTGGGACAAAAATACAACAAGTTGCACTATTTACAGAATTCTGTACATTGCGCTAGCACAAAATTTTTCTGCGTATAACTAATGGTGACAAAACCACTCCTAAACCCAAACTAGTTACATAGGACTAGTTACACAATCTCGCTAAGTTGGCAAAACTATTTACCTAGCCCATTTATCATCAACAGAAGCCAGTGTTTTTTTTTTTTTTTTTTTTCAGGGTTGTGAGTCTGTTTCAATGCTTTTTTTTTGTTAGGAACCGATGTAACATTGTATTTAGGGGGGTGGGGAGGCCTGCTGATTTCGTCCTTAGGCGTTCCGACGTAGGGCCGGAGGTTAAGCTGAGGGTGCGTCGGACCTTCGTTCCGTTTGCCAAGGTCGGCGGTCGGTAGGGCTATGGTTGGTCGCACCTTGTTGTCAGTGAGGGCGGACCCGGGTGGTATACAACTTTTAAGTAGGCGTTTTGTTTTTGTAAATATGGTAAACTCCTGTAATTTGTAAATGGTACTAGTGTTTGGTACACTAGCTGGCTTGTGAGGTACTTAGTTTGTAAGATATGTATATATAGTGTATAATGTATATGTGAAGTAGAGCTTTTTACATTGTACGTATAAACGGGCTCGACGACACAAAAGTAGACAACTCAAACCTGACCGGACAACAACATAACTCTGAAACTATTTACAACACCTGTACATTGGCGCTAGCAACAAAATGTCTGTGCTCAACTATGTACAAAACCACCCCGCACCCCCCATCCAATCACGTAAGGACTATTTGCAATTTCAATAGTTTACATATTATTACAAATTAACTATCACCCGGTCCCGCCCGCACTGTAAACAAGTGGACCCCAACACCTGCCGGAACGTCGACCTTGCAAACGGACGAAGTCGGCCTCCACCCTCAGCTTAATCTCCCGTTCCTCACCGACCGTCAGGACGACGTCGCGCAAGGCTTCCCTCTCCCCTAAACACAATATTACACCGGTCTCTCCACAAGGGCCTAGCTTTTATGGAGGCCGAAACAAAGGTAAGTATCCCGCGAACCACTTGTATTGCACTGGCGGGGGTGACGAACCCATACAAAGCGTTAGTCCTGGCTGACCGCCGCAGGTGGTTACAAAACGTGAGCGACTACAATCCAGTAGCTTGCAAACCAACTCCCAGAAGGAGGGCCACAAATCTCACACTGCCAAAACACCCTGGGGCACACTCTCCCAACCTGTGTCATCCAGTGCTGGGGCACATGCCATTCTCCAAGACGCCACCGAAGGCGTCTTGAGATTCGTTACGATGGCGTCGTGTGTCGGTCCGCACAGCAGGTTCACAGCCGGCGGTGAATCGAGTGTCCCGCTGTGGACGGACAAACAATAAAAAAAAAAACACGCCACAACTTCCGGCCCTGACGCATAGTTCGTTTGGGTTGGACCTGAACCACCAAAGTCATCAAAATATGGCCCGTTACTTGTCCCCCGCACTGGCCTGGCAAAACGTCCCCCACAATTGACCATAAATACGTATTGGTTTCTCCCTCATCTGACAGTATGCCTTCGTTGGTCTCCAAACTGTGAGGTACACTGTTGCTAAACGTGGTATGGCAAGACCAACGGAATGAATAATCCAACACCCAATACCGGACAAATAGGCAAACGTGCAATCTGACTTTCGACAAGCACTAAAAAACACATTTGGTCATGGAGGAAAACGGAGCTTTGAAGAATCAAGTGCACAAGTCCCAATCCGCCCTGCCTAAGAACCTTGTACAACCACTTTCGTTCTGAACCAGGCTCGCGTTTTCCCTGACGCAAGAAACCTAAACACAGGCCCTCTCGCGTCGCACCAGGACACCGTCTGGAGCGGCCGAACAGTGCCCGGATACCACCGAGAGGGTAAACGCACGATTTAAAACTGTTACCTTCCCCAACAGGACTAATGTAGCGATCGACATTAGTCCTTCAACCCTAGCTCCACCAGGTCCACTTTCTCATTCCCGTAAGTGAACGCGGGTGAAACCGTAACCAAAACCGATATGCCTTGATTTTTATGGCCGTCGTCTACCCATTGCCCGCGAAGGGCAGTTGTTTTTCGGAACCGCCACTTACCTATACGGAGTCGCTTTGGTCTTGGTGGGGTTCAGATCTTGCACTGTCGCTCTTTGACAAAGTTAGACAGCGTGACCGTAAGGGCGTCGAAGGAAGCTAGGTCGGAGACTACGCATGTGAACGTCGTCAAGCATACTGGAGGCACTGTGACTTTAGCTTCCACCGAGGTATGTGAAATGGTCCGAACAAAGTTCCACTTGCTCAGGCTCTTGCAAGGGAGTCCCTATAACAATACATATACATATGTATATTGTGTGTGTACTTTCTCTGTACATATGGTTCTATTACTGTAATGAACCATAATTTTCTTTTTTAGTTTGTTGTTGGTAAATAGTTTGCATTTATGTTTCTTCTGCCCGATCCGGTTTTGAGTTTTTGTTTTTGTTTGTATGTGCCCGTTTCGGATGCACTTAAAAAGCACCCTCAATTGCTTTTTTGTAACTATGGTTGCTCCTTACGTAGCTGCCGAATCAAAACACCGGACTTGACACTGAAACACAAGGACAACTATATACACCAGTGCCATCATTCAGTGTGCCAACCCCCACTATTTACAGTATTAACAAATGTGATAGTATCTTTACATGCTTGTAGCCCGTGCGAACCTAATGTGGAACAAAGCAACCCTATTTACACTGAACTAACCAAAAACCTTTGTGGGCATGGCATGCAGCAGACATACAAACAGAACAGAAACCCCAAAAGAAAACGGGGACACAAAAGCAAAACCCATTCCGCGTGGGCTGCGGTACGGGCGTGCCCCAGAGTGATTGGTTCCACCTGTCTGATACTTTTCGCCCCGAAGCCGACCTCTAATGCAGACTCTGGCCCCTCCCCCTCCGACACTAAATCAAACCACGCCATCCCCTCCCCGAAGGTGGATCCTTTTGAGGAGGCTCTGAGGCACGCCCCCGCCATCCGACATCGCCGAGTCCTAAGGACAGATCGAGTTCCTCCTCTAATGTCATTATTTCACCCTGTCCGGGTTGCCGCTTGCCACGATGGCGAAAAGTTTGCCTCAGGAGTGCCCAGTACATCCGCGCTCCTCGACACTGCCTAGAGTGCCAGGAAGTCCTGCTCCACCTCAAGTGCCGCCTCCTCTAATATTCCTGGGTTGAATATTGTGTGGCCTGTTTTGCGAGGGTTCGGGTGACGACCTCCACATCGGCACTGATCAATGAGCAGAGTACGATGTGGGGCCCCAGGAACCAAACCCATGTCCCAGCTCCTCCCCACAGAGGTTTCACCGTACTCTCGTTTTGGGACAAACTCATGCCTTGCCGTGCCCCCAACTGCAAACATTTTCCCACAACGTTCTGTTTGGGAACAGGCACGACTTGGCTTCGTCCGCCCCTCCTCTCCACATCTATAAACATGGTACGGGGGGGCTGGCAAAGTAACCTAAAGTGGGCCTTGGAACCCCTATTAAGAGGAAACGATGGAATGGCCCTCCACCATTTATTCATACTGACTGTCTCTTGCCTTTAAATATCACCTTTCAAGCTCACCCGCAGTTATATTTACAAATCCACGCGCATTTCAGAGACAGTTCCGTATTGACTATTTACAATGTTCCTACTACAACATTAAGCTAGCAAAACAAATTTTATGTGGCCGAACATATACGCACACCCCCAGCCTAACCACACTACTCGTACTGCACTTCGTCGAAGACATAAAAATGCTGTCCAACCTATCAGTTTTCCATGGAATTAGGAAAGGGAGCTTTTTAAGTAGGTAGAACCGGGCACTGAGAAACAATGGGTGAGAACCCAAACCAGACCGGCCAAAAACGCAACAGCAAAACTATTTACATGCACCTACAAACAATTTTTTTTTTTTTTCGGGCGGGGAGGAGCCTGCCTCATAGCCTCCTCCCAAGGATCCACCGTCGGGCAGGGTTGGTTTGATTTGGTGTGAGGGGGGGGTTCAGAGCCTGCACTGAAGAGGTCGCCTCGGGCGAGGTGTTGAGACAGGGGAAACCCATCACTCTGGTGGAACGCCCGTTACTAAGCCCGACGGCTTAAAACGATAAGGTCCCAGCCAGAAGTATTCGGTGTGAAATGGTATGTGCCCGGTGTTCCTTTGGGGTTTTTCTGTTCTCGTCCATGTATCTGTGTCTCGATGCATGCTACAAAGTTTTTGGTATTACAGGGTAAGTAGGTTTTTTTTTTTATTTTTTTTTGTTTTTTTTTTGTTTTTTTTTTTTGTTTTATACCTTTTTTGTTCCCACATTAGGTCCGGCCGGCTACAAGCATGTTAAAAAGCACATCAACCTTGTTATATTGTAAATATTGAAGTTGTGCCACATTAACAATTTGTATGCTGGCCATGTGGTATATAGTTGTCCTTCGTGTTTATGACACGTCCAGTGTTTTTGTTCGCGGAGTCGCAACGTCCGTTTCTCCTAGCACGTAAGGAGCAACCCTAGTTACAAAAAGCATTGTTACAGACTCAACCTGAACACTCTTCTGTTTTATGTAAAATGGGTATGTAAATAGTTTTTGCCTAGTGAGATTGTCAAGTAGTCCTGTGTAACTGGCTTGGGTTTCGGGATGGATTTTATACAAATGTTAACCAGAATTTCGGTTTGGGGGTTTTTGTTCCTCATGCCTGTTTCTTCTATGTAATTAAAAATCTGCTAACCTGTAATTGTGCAGTGAATAAATTTGTAAATTGTCTTTACGTAATTAACCTTTGTGTATATGGTCCTTTTGTTCATAGTAACTACAATTATGATGTTTGTAGGTGCATGTAAATAGTTTGGTCTGTTTGCGTTTTTTGCCCGGTCCGTTTGGGTTCTCGCCCTTTGTTTTTTCTATGTGCCACGTTTGCTACGTACTTAAAACTAAAAAAAAAAAAAAAAAGAAACCTACACAACACAAAAAATATTTTTGTTACTATGTGCAAAAGGACTATATACAGAGGGTGTGGCGTTTTTTTTTTATTTTGGGTCTGTGCCCGTTTCTAACGCACAGTAAAAAGCACGAACGTTTTAACGTACAATACAAACAGGCACGCAGACCACGCAAGAAACTCAAACCGTGCTGGACAAAAACATAACAGTGAACTATTTACAAATTCCCCTCACTGCGCCTAGCAAACAAAAATTTCTGTGTAAACTATGTAATAGAAACCACCGCGGAACCCAAAGCCAGTCACGAAATGGACAGATGTTTCACGTGGGTGGTGGGGGGGCTTTGTAAGTGCATCGAAAACGGCACATACAAACAAAAAACAAAAACTCAACCGGATCGGACAGGAACATAAGGCAAAACTATCCACACATAGTGGCACCACCAAATCAAACCAGAAAAATTATGTTCATTACAACAATAGAACCACACACACACCTAGACAACCCCAAACCGCCACAAACCAACCTCCCCCCTGCCATCCCCCAAACCAACATTACTACACACCGCCGAAGGAAAGACACACACCAGGACCAAACCTACGCACCACCACCCAACAAGCAACCAAAGAACCAAAACACACAGACCCAAACCATCATCACAAACTGTCCCACAAGGGGCGCAACGAGGTGGTCCATGCGGGGTCGCACCTGCCACGAGGGGTCCGAGCGCTAGTTCAACCTGCTATTTTTGACAGTATTGCACACTATAGTACACTATTTACACAAAAACAAAACCAGTCCCCGAAGAGATCGAACCAGCCCGCCGAAGGCGTTCTGTGAACCGTCCACTCCTCGCCCGTGACTCCAAACTGAACAAAACTGGGCCAAAAATACAGGCGCAAACCTTGCCTAAAAAAAAAAAGAAAAAAAGACAAGGGTGTGTCCCTCTGAGGTCTATTTGTGGCAAAGGGTAAATCCTCATTATTCCCCAACCGCTTTGACAAGCTTTACAAACCGGCGATGCAGTTTAATCGTCCCTAACCCAGGAACTGTTCACGTTGAGGTCTGTTACAAGGCTTTTTCCGGTAACTATGGTTGCTCCTTACGTGCTTGGGATACGGACAGGTGGTCTGAACAAAAAGGCACCGGACGTAAACATGAAACACAAGGACAACTATATACCACACAGGCCAGCAACAAACTCCAATGTGGACCCAACCCCACTATTAATCAATACTAACAATGTGATGTGCTTATTCACTATGCTTGTCGCCGGACGGACCTAATGTGGAACAAAGGCAAACCTATTTACACTGAACTAACAAACTTTGTGTAATCATGCTATGAGCATCAGATACAAACAGAACAGAAACCCACAAAGGAAAACCGGGGCATCAACCGGCAAAAAACCAATTCAAACACCAACATAACTCTGGCTGGGAGCCTTATGCCTTAGGGAAAGTAAATAGAACTATATGGTACAGTATACTTACATACACATTCGAAAATACATATTTAACAACATATTTACAACCCAAGCACCTCACAAGCCACCCACATACAAACACAGCCCATTTGCAAATTATAGTAGTTTCATATTTACAGAGAAACAAAAAAAAAAAAAAAAAAAGAAAATCAATATTTACAAGTGTTGACTACCACCCGGCCCGCCCTCACCGAAACAAGCGGACCCCCACCGCCTACCGAATGCCGATCTTGGCAAACGAACGAAAGATCCGGTGACTCCACCCTAGCTTAACCTCCGCCCTCACCGACGCCAGGACGACATCAGCGGAGCCTCCCCCACCCCCCTAAAAAACAAAAAAAATGTTACATCTGGTCTCTCCCCCGAAGGTTGGATCCTTTGCGGAGGCTCTAAGGCAGGCTCCCCGCCATCCGACATTGAACGAGTCTGGAGGACAGATCGAGGTCCTCCGTCTACTGTCCCGTTATTTCAACCTGACTGGGTGCTAAGGATGGCGGAGTACTACGCTCAGTATTTCCGGTAGGCCTCGGGTGGCACGCCCCCTTACATCTTCTTGTGAGCGAAGGAAGGGGCCTGTTCCACCTCAAGTAAGTGCCGCCTCCTCTAATTCCTGATCTTGAATATTTGTGGGCCTGTTTGTGCGTAGGTTCAGGTGGCCACACCCCCCCGACGACCCCACATCGGCACTCCCATTACTCCAAATCCATATCTGGCTTTATATCTGGAAATATCTGGTTGATTACAGACTTTAAAAATGGCCATATAAACCAGATATAACTTGATTAAAACACAACCCAGATATGCATATAAAGTTTGGATAGGGCAATATGAAGCCAATATAACCTTGATTATAATCGTGATCCAAGATATGTATCTAAAGTTTGAATATGGCCATACGTCAAGCCAGAGTATCAACTTGATTATGCTAGATATGCCATATATGGCCATATCAAGCCAGATATCAACTTGATAACAATGGAATTTCCAGATATGCTAAATAAAGTTTTATATGGCCATATCCAAGGCCAGATATAGTCACTTGATAATGCTAGCAATATGCCAAATGAGCATTTTGTTGAGTTTTGTTTTATTATTTATTTGATTTGATTTCTTGGATTATGCTTGTTTACAAACTAAGACATGTTTTGGATACAGCATCACCTTCCAGACATTGACAGATTATTTAGTGGCTACAACATTCTGTTAATCACCGCAAGTGTACTAGTACAGCGGTTTCGTACACGTTCTTGACTGAGTTACATTCCCATGCCATTTCCAGGCGTTTTCAAGTCTGTGTGATTGAAGATTTCCAGGCTATTTCTTTAACAAAAGACGTTCTTCAAGGTATGTCATTAAATAATGCCTAAAAACCTGGATGTGGCTACTGAAATAGACATGATCCACTCCACAGAACTGTAACGCTGGTTTATATACACGTACAAAAAGGAGTAAGTCCTTTTAAATGTTTTGATACATTACTTTATGAGCAACTTTAAATTCACCATGAACTAGTATGAGGCCACATTTTGGCCAAAAGTGGCCGCCTGCTGGGTTCCTTTGTTGTTTGATGTAATCAGGAGAAACTTTGTGTTTACCCAGAAAAAAGTGGTACGCATTTTTCAATTATGTTATGATGCATAGGCTTATGGTCTTGCAAGAAAGATTACATCGTAGAGGAAAACTTTAACCTAAAGCTACCCAAACGTATTGCAGAATTGTTTGTATTATGGTCCCTTTTTACACATGCCTTATACAAACTATTTTTGACTGTTCTAGACCACATGGAGTATTGTCCGGCATGTTTCAGTACTCGATCCTGCGGTTTGTGGAGGAAATGTACTGTTACTAGCACACAAAAACTGACCGCCGTGCAATGCAGAGAGCAGTAGATCCCTTGTTTAATCGAAACCATGTCTTTTTCGGCCTCAAAATTGTCTTTCCGTTGAGGAGCTAGAAACTTTCTGCTTTTGATATTTTGCCTAATGCCCAAATTGTCTACTGTAGAAACACTATCAGTGCACTTTCATATTTTCCACGCCATCTTCAATTCATACGTCGAACATTTTTTTCAAGATTTCTGTAGGGCCTAACCAAAGCTAACATTGCATACACAGTACTGCATAAAGTCGTTAAGCAAGCCATTCACAGTTTAGCGTTAGATTAAAATGACCTGCATCGCACTGGGAAATCCAAACGTGATTCATTCACATCTCTTAGTGGATATTTAACTACCTTTTACACCGATGTCTAATTCCATTTTTTTTTTCCTAAGGCTAAGTCACAAATTTTTGATTTTGGGGGCCATGATTCTTGTGAGTGTTTTTTTTGAAATTGTACAATTACTATTTCCATTTGAAGTCGTCTAAAACCCCCAGAAAAGGGTTTTTTAAAACTCGACGCCATGGCAGGATGCGTAGTATAAGGGGTGCTGTTTTGGGATGAAACGAGTACGCAAACATCGCCTGGCGCCCGGCTTAATTTCACGCTCTTGGTTGTACATTTTTCTGTAACTGTCCTGCAGTTACACAAACCTGCATGCAGCGTCTGGCATTTTAATATACGTTACTGTACATAATAGGCAATGTAAGTTAGCAGTCACGGATTTGTGTCCACTCTACGATCAATCAAGCTTGTCCATAGATTTGGGTTTCTTAGACACAGATGAAGATGGGGCAGTGGTCCGTACGATGTACTTTGAAGTAGTTTGAATGGTGAAAGCGGAGAATGCTCAGCCTGGACAAGTCCTAGTTGGCGATTTACAGTATATCGATCATGAATCCTAATAGAACGTAATCGGTATCTGCTGCGTGAACAGTGGTTTACATTTTGTCGGTGGAATTAGCCATCATGTGGACTATCGACAGCTCGGAAGTTGTCAGGGAATTTATGTTGTTATTTGAAAAATATTTCTGTCCAAAAACATTAGAAAATAATATGTCCATAGTTGTAACAAAGCATAATTCATTTTTCCAGGACCATTTTTACCAATTTCAAGGCTATGAGGTCGAACATTCCAGGATTTTTAAGGCCTGGAAAATGAAAATACCCTACATTCCATGCTTTTTTCCAGCGCCCGTACGAACCCTTTAAGTTACACCATAAAACTTAGGCAAGGTAATTTGCATACTTGGCTATCTGTGGCGGAGCTATGCATCTAAACCTACCTAATTTTTTCAATGATTTAGGAAGTTGAACGTAAAATATGCAACCACGCAGTAAATAAAATTTAGAGTCCAAATACGTACTAAGTTTAAAATAAGGAAGCCCATATCACTGTGATTACAATACAATACGGGGAAATACTTCACACATAAGCATTTTTTGCATCGGGGGGTCCTGTTCACTGTTATAAATACAAAGGCCAACAAGATATGAATTATGTACTTAAGTCATTCAAGCTCATACAATTAAATTCTAATTCATGGAGTCCACTTAAACATTGTTTTCTGGCTGTTCAAAGTCTCCATGAGGAGTGTGGACTATAAGTCCTAACTATGGTTCATAACTAGTAGCAGATCCTGGTGCCATATAAAAGCTTGATCCAGATAGAACTTTATCTGGTCATATAGGCGTTTGAGATCTGGTTCTGGTTTAGATCTGTGTTTATACCTGCCTAACTTTTTTAGCCGATCTGAATAAATTCCAATACCTGGTGCAGATATGGGCCAGATATAAATTTCCATATATGGGGCATATCTGGGCCATATAAAAGTGAAACTTTACGCTGGGCCCATGATATGGCCATAATATGGCCTTTATATTATATCACGTTATATCTGCCCGAATTCTTGGTACAAGCCAGATATGAATTCCCCAATATCTGGTCCCAGATAGGGGCCAGATATGAAAAATCCCATATCTAGTCCATATATGGATTTTGAGTAAGGGCTGACATGAGCAGAGTACGAAAGGTGGGGCAGGGCAACCAACATGTTCCCCTCCTCCCCACAGAGGTTGCACCAGTACCTTCGTTGGGACACTGACCGACTTGCCGGTGCCCCAACTGCATTTTCCCAAACGTCTTGTTGTGACACGACTTGGCTTCGTGCCCCTCCTTCTCACACAGTTCTAAACAGGTACGGGCTGCGCAAATGTACCTTATGAAAAAGTGAAAAACGTGCCTTGGAACCCCCAATGAAGAGGAAAGGATGGAAAGGTCCCTCACTAGTTTCCATACGGAACTGGCTCTTGGCCATTTAAATATACCTTTTCAACTCACCCCCAGTATATTTAACACCACCAGCATTTCAGAGACAGTTTCCGTATAAGAACCCTCATCGCTACACCAGGCGCTGATCCATCCCCGGAAGGGAAGGTAAAGCACGCGTTATACCAGCCACAGAGCCTCATTTGGGTAGTGACAGTGAGCCCCTCTAGCCCTCCCCCACCGATCTTCAGGCATGGACACACCCTTACACGGGCAGCATCAGACTTAAACTTAATTAAGGTCATACGTGGTTGCGGCCTCGAGGCGCCTGCAACATCTCACATGGTCTCCAACTTTCGACACCATTTGGCTTTTAACACAGTAAACGGCCTGTGGGGGAAGGGCACTCACCCCAGACGAATAACTCCAACTTAACAATTTGTGCTATCCCTACCTCCGGGCATAGCTGCTGTTTGTGTGGCTCGAGGGCCACGGAACGAAAAGAAACAGACTCTGACCAGGTTTTAACAAAAGACAAAAATTTTAGATGGAATGCACACAATAAGGTTTTAAGCACAATCGGCAAACAAGCAGCTATCACACAGTGACAAAAGTTGAGCACGGCAAAACGGGGGCGAGAGCGGGAAAACGAAAACACCACGTCTGCACATTCCGCCTGAAGACCTAAACTGAACTCTATGATATCCTTAGACCTGGGTAGGACTTTAAACTGCATCCGGTTGTGGAGCTTGTTTGAGCGTGGGGATAATGAGGTTACCCTTTGCCACAACTGCCTCCGGGGCACCCTTGGGCAAGGTGCGCCTGTATTTGCCCAGTTCAGTTTGGGTTCCCGAGGAGAGTGGACGTTCCCGAGGAGAGTGGACGTTCCCGATCCCCTGCCGGGCTCGTTCGATCTCTTTGGGAAGCTTTGTTTTCGTTACGTGTAGATAGTTGTATATATACTGTAAGTAAACTGTAAATAGTGATTTTAATGTAACAAGTGGGCCCCCCCCCCATGTCCCCCTGCGCTGTGGTTGCCTTGGGGCGTGTTGTTGCCTTTGGGCGTGTGTTGTTTTGAGATTGTGTTGTTGGGTCGTTGGTGGTGGGTGTGGTGGTGGTTTCTGTTGGTGGTAACAGACTCCAAGAAGCCGTACCGGAGCTGGAGTGTCCTCGCTGGTCGAGGGATTCGGTCTGGTTATCTGGGCGATTTCGGTGGTTTGTGTTGTTGGTGTTCGGTTTTTTGGTTGTTGGCCATATGTAGTGATCCTTTCGCCGGTCTGGCCGTGTCCGTTTTTAGCACGTAAAAAGCAACTCTATGATATCCTTAGACAACAATTCATCCAATTTCTTATCAAGTTTGTCTCTTAACCCAAATGGTATTCTTCTAGCTTTTTGAGCTACAGGTTTTGTTTCTGGGTCTATGTGTAATTTTGCCTGATATCCTTTCAATTTTCCCACCCCATTGAAGCATTCACGGAACTGCTTTGGATAACCAACTCTACCTGTAATTCAGGTTCCTCGGTTTGTTTACCATCAACCTTATTCACGTTGTACCCAATTGCCAAAAGCTTTAAATCCTCAGCTGTCTCTTTTCCTAAGAGTGGTTGGCCTACCCCATTCATTACAAAGAATCCAACATTTTCTGCTTTGATGTTCCCTGCATACACATATGTTGAAAAATTACCAATTATGTCTAATGGATCTGACTTACCATATGGATACAGTGTTTTGTTAACTTTCTCTGACTTACATTGAATTTTTCTTTCTTTTAACTGAGTCCATGTGTCCATGTCAATGATGTTACATGAAGCTCCAGAGTCTATCATCACTGACAAATTAACTCCACCTGTGACAATATCAAGTATACCAGACTGCACTGGATTCCTCTTCTCTTCGACAACAAATAGTTAGCCCGATGCGGTGTTACTAATACTACTGCTGGGTTCTACGTAACTCACTGTCTCACTAGACGATCGTGGATTTGTGCCACTGGTACTGTTTCCGCGACTGGCGGTGAGGCTTATGTCTGTCGACGTTCCCCTTTCCAGACTTAACATCTGTTGGCTTAGTTTTACAACATATAGCAAAATTTCCCATTAGACCACACTTTTTGCACTGTTTGTCCCTAGCTGGACAGTCTTTGTCTTTTGCGAAGTGTCCATCTCGTCAGCAGCGGTAACAGTTCCCTTTTCGGCTGGTTTTGCTTTTCCCAGGGTTACTCGTATTACTCGGCCGCGTTGACACTCTGCTCACGTTACCGGATTCTGTGCTCGGGTTACAAGCGTTACTACTGGATTTCTCCATGTGCTGAAGTTGTATGCTGACAGCCTCCATTGACCTTAAGATTTCTTGTGCCGTTTTCAAGTGTAAGGCCGTTCCTTTCCCCAATAGTTTCGGCGCAGTTCTGATGATTTGCATTTGTCAATCAACTGGTCCCTTATTTGATCATTTTTCGTTGTTTGGAAATCACAGTTTGCTGCCTGGCGTGTCAATCTCGCCACAAACTGGTCAGTTGATTCTGCTTCTGTTTGGCACATTTGTCTAAACACATGGCGCTCGTATGGAATGTTGAGTTTGGGCTTGAAATATGCGTCCAAAGTTCTCATGGCATTCTCATATTCCCCCGCCGTATCTTCTCCAGTGAGGTTTTTGAGTACGTAGAAACAGGCACTGACAAACTAAAGGATAATCCAAAACCCAAAGAAAAGCCCTGACGGATCACGAACACAATGTCATACAGACTACACATACCATGCAACAAGGAACAAAAGAGTCTTTGTTACTACTGAGATTTAGTACTGCCACTGCAGCCAACCCCAAAACAACACTCCAGCCCAACCACAACAAAGATCCCCAAAACAAAGTCCCACAAAGACCACACACCCAAATCCACCACACACTCAAGGCAACACTACGCCCGAAGGCAACAGCACGCCCGAAGGCAAACACTACGCCCGAAGGCAACAGCACGCCCGAAGGCAACAGCACGCCCGAAGGCAACAGCACGCCCGAAGGCAACAGCACGCCCGAAGGCAACAGCAAATAAAAAGCATCGGGGCAAATACAGGTGCACCTTGCCCAAGGGTGCCCCGGAGGCAGTCGTTTAAACAAACTCCACAACCGGATTCAGTTTAACCAGGGTCTGCCAGGGTTTCGAAGATATCTTGAACTGCCATTCCGCAATGTACAGAATTATGTAAATAGTTTACCTTTGTATTTTTGTCCGGTCAGGTTTAAGTTCTCCTTTGTTTCTTCGTGCCCGTTTCTACGTACGTAAAAAGCTATACTGCCATTCCGGCTGAATGTAATTGTAATGCACGTTTCTGACCGTCATTTGTCACCCCTTTGCTTACAAGGTAATACTCAAAAGTACGCTTCCAGCGTTGCCATCTTGGTGATAAGCTAGTTACATCTCCCGCTATTTCAAATTGCGGTATTTGGCCAACGTCAACTTTAGTTGCCATAATTATCCTCCGGATCGTCAGATTAAACTTTTAATTAATCCTCGTCGCCAGATGTAGCATTCTCCCTGCTGAGATCCATGAGATAGAATCAAATCACAGACAACTTTGGTTGCAAACACTTTATTGTCACATGTAGAACAACAACTATATATCGAGGCCGCACTTACAGAATTATCATGATACACTACAGTATCTACCTGGGACCTGACCTTTTTACTCTGTGAACTCGGTGAGGGGTCTTCAGAATGGTGAACCCCCTGGTCTAACACCCCGCCTGAGGCTGACCTCTTCAATGAAGGCTCCTCTCCCTCACATAAATCAAACCAGCCCTCCCCAGAAGGTGGATCCTTTGGAGGAGGCTCTGAGGCAGGCTCCCCACTATCTGACATAGCAGACTCAGAGTCTGAGGAGAGCTGGAGGTTCTCCTCCACTGCCATCCTATCAGCTTCCACTGGTGTTGGTGGGGAGGATGGTGAGTCTGCCTTGGGAGCCGCAGTACCCCCTCACACTGTTTTGAGGCGAGGAAATCCTGTTCTACTTCTTGTGCTGCCTCCTCCAATTCCAGGGTGGAATATTTTGGGCCTGCTTGCTAGGGTTCAGGTGCCTGCTCCACATCCGCACTAGCATGGGCAGAGTACGATGTGGGGCACGCACCAGAGACATGTCCCTCCTCTCCACAAAGGTTGCACCGCACCTCGTTGGGGCACTCTGCCTTGTCAACGTCACAACGTCTCTTAGGACAAGACCTGGCTTCGTGTGCCTCTTATCCACACTTAAAACAGGTGTGGGGCTGCCCGAAGTACCTTATGTGGGCCTTCGAACCTGCCATGAAGAGGAAGGACGGAATGTCCCTATCCAAGTCCATACGGCACTGCCTCTTTCCAGCCAACTCGCCCGAACCATATTTGCAGCACCGCATGTCAGAGACAGTTCCGTATTGGCTCAGAACCCTCGCAACCAGGCGCTGGTGGACCTCAAAGTTCAGGTATAACACTGTCACCGCCACAGAGCGATCATATGGGGTAAGAGTGAGCCCCTCTACTCCCTTCAGGCAAGACACCTTTAACAAGGGCACCATCCAGTGGCGGATCCAGGATTTGGCAAAAGGGGGGCCCAGGTCATAGTGGTTTGTATAAAAGTCCTGGAGAGAGGTCCAAGGAGAGGGGTGTCCCCGGGGGACAGTGCCAGGGTATTTTGATAGGTGGCAAAGCATGTGATGAGTAATCTGCGTCCAGGGGGAGGGGTCTAAGGGGAGGGGTGTCCCCTCCCCTATGAGAAGTTCTTGTTAATTTAAGGTTGCTCAGATGCAAAATGGTGATGTCTGTGGTGTATTTTTTGAACTGATCATATATAGCTAGAAAGTGTTCATAATTCAGTGGGTTTTAACTTTTGGTGGGTAAAAGATGCTTTTCTGGGGAGGGGTATCCCCTCCCCTTTGCTTAGATGCAAAATGGTGATGCCTTTAGTATATTTTTGAACTGATCATATATTGCTGGAAAATGTTCATAATTTTAGTGTAGTGAATTTTTAATTGTACACTAAATTCACAGTACATTCCATTAAAATAAATTACAAGGCTTAAATGAGACACTACAGGGTAATATTGCAGCAAGTTATAGTTAAAAGCCTGATGTCGAAAATATTACTCTAAATATTAAAGAATTCTGAAATTCCCTTGAAATTAGAAGCAGTGCTCCAGGTGAGCCTGGCCGTTAGTAGACTGAAGTTAGCAATTCATTAATACAGTGCTAATGGGTAACTCCTTGCTATGCCCAGAGAAAGTTACTGAGGCCAATACAAGCCAAAATGTTATCAGCTGAAAGTCAGAGGCAGAGTTTTTAAAATAACACTTATTTTCTGAGGTAGAAAATAATGTACAAATTTGAGTTTCACTCTGACACATCTCATACTGTATGCCTATTTCATTGTAAGTGGGCCTTGTCCTTTGTTTTATGAAGTTGAAATAATCTTCAAAATTTTTTGGAAGGGGGGGGGGGGCCCGGGCCCCCAGGGCCCCCCCTAAATCCGCCCCTGCCATCAGACCTGAACTTTAGGTCAAACGTATTGCGGGCGGCAAGCGCCTGCAATATCTCTATTTCTTTAACTTGTATTCCCTTATTCTTCAACACAGTAAACGCCTGGGCTTTTTAAGTGCATAGAAACAGACACTATCAAACAGGAAACACAGTAAACGCCTGCGGGGGAGAGACGCTCGCCCCGACGAAAACTAACCTAACCATTGTGCTATCCCGACCTCCCAGCGTGCTTTTTACGTACATGGAAACGGGCACGACCAAACAAAGGGGAACTTAGGGGAATTTTCATGATCCCAGACAGTTCCAATTCTCCTAACTATGCATCTTCTAGCTCCTCCCATAGCTGTATGAGGCTCTTCCTTGTGCAAGAATAAACCTGCTTTATTGCTTAAGGCCATGTCCTGGTGAGCATACAAGGCTATAAAATGTAATAAAAGTACATTCTCTGCCTTGTGTGGAATGTGAGCTACTCTGCATCTTTCAAATTTTCAAACTTTGATGTCAATCAAAGAGCAGTCACCAACTGTGAATTTTGATATACATACACTAATAATATACTTTAGGGTGATGACTGTCTGTCTTTCAACCCGACCGGACAAAAACACAACTCTGAACTATGTGCAAAAACCACCCCAAATCCAAGCCAATTACGTACGCTATTTACAATCACAATATTTACAATATTTACAAATTAACTATCACCCGGCCCGCCCGCACCGAAACAAGTGGGCCCCAACCCCTGCCGAACGTCGACCTTGGCAAACGGACGAAGTCGGCCTCCACCCTCAGCTTAATCTCCGTCCTAACCGACGCCAGGACGACGTCCGCAGGCTTCCCCTCTCCCCTAAACACAATATTACACCGGTCTCTCCACAAGGCAAGCTTTATGGAGGCCGAAACAAAGGTAAGTATCCCGCGAACACTTGTTTTGCATGGCGGGGGTGACAGACCATACAAAGCGTAGTCCTGGCTGACCGCCCAGGTGTTACAGAACATGAGGCGATCAGCCAGGACTTGAAACCACTCCCAGAGGAGGACCACAAAGCCACACCGCCAAAACTCATGGGACACACTCTCCCACTTTGTGCATCCAGTGCGGGGGCAAATGCCATCTCCAAGACGCCACCATTGAGTTGTGAGGAGCTTTTCTTTCTAACTGCTACAAGTAAAGCTGTAAAATCAACACAAGTAACTTCACGGGGCCCATGTTCGTGCTCGTGTTCATTGTGTGGAGGCGGAGGAAAAACCATCAAATTCTACCGGGACGTCACAAAGTATGCCATCGATCGCCGCTTAAGAGCAGTCCGTGACGTCCACGGTACGGTACAGAAGGACCCTCTCGACATCGTGGAGGTATTTAAGACCTTCTATGAACAGCTTTATACCAGGGCAGATGTCGAGGTAGACCTTCAAGGGTCCCTATTAGATAATATTGACAAGACCCCCTCTAAAGAGCAGAATGATGGACTTGGTTCTCCCCTGACTGTCGACGAGCTCTGGAAGGCGGTGGCGAAGATGAAAGGCGGAAAGGCGCCTGGGTCCGACGGTATGCCAGTGGAATTTTACAAACGCTTCTGGGGTACCGTCAGGCACGATCTCCGTGATGTATTCGCATCTGCCTTCCTGGCTGGCTCATTGAGTCCCTCGCAGCGCACAGGCGTTATAACATTGTTACCAAAGTCTGGAGACCCCCTAGAACCGAAAAACAAGCGACCAATTACCTTGTTAAATGTAGACTACAAGATTCTGGCGAAAGCCCTTTGTAACAGGCTAGGCACGGCCATGCCGGATCTTGTAGGTTCGTTCCAGACATGTGCGGTGCGGGGACACAGTATTCAGCAGAACCTCGGGTTGATGCGGGACTTAGTTGAATGGCTTTTAAAGTGCAACGAAACGGCACATACAAACAAAAACAAAACTCAAACCGGATCGGACAGAAACATAAATGCAAACCATTTACAAACAACCAAATCAAACAGAAAATTATGTTCATTACAGTAATAGAACTATATGTACAGGTATTTATATACACATATATACATATTTACAACATATTCACAACTAAGCACCTCACAAGCCACCCATGCACAAACACAGCCCCACTTACAAACCACACTAGCCCCATATTTACAAACAAAACCAACACTTACAAGCCGACCACCACCCGGTCAGTACTGCCACCGCAGCCAACCCAAAAACAACACCCCAGCCCAGCCACCACAAACAACCCCAAAACAAAGTCCCACAAAGACCACACACCAAAATCCACCACACACCCAAAGGCAACACCACGCCCGAGGGCAACACCACGCCCGAGGGCAACACCACGCCCGAAGGCAACACCACGCCCGTGGCAACACCACGCCCGAGGGCAACACCACGCCCGAAGGCAACACCACGCCCGAAGGCAACAGCACTTAAAAAGCACCGGGGCAAATACAGGTGCACCTTGCCCAAGGGTGCCCCGGAGGCAGTTGTGGCAAAGGGTAACCTCATTACTCCCACGTTTAAACAAACTCCACAACCGGATGCAGTTTAAAGTCCTACCCAGGACTTAGTTGAATATGTGATGGGCCGTGATCTTCCATGTGCGCTTGTCTCCCTCGATCAGGAGAAGGCCTTCGACATGGTTAATCACGGATTCCTCTTTAATATCTTGAAGAAGTTTAATTTGAATCCAGTTTTTGTTAAATGGACCTCTTTACTGTATAATAGTGTATATAGTCGGGTTATCGTTAATGGCCTACCGTCGGATCCCTTCAGAGTCCAACGTGGGGTACGGCAGGGGTGTCCCCTGTCACCTCTACTCTATGTATTGTTTAGTGAATCCCTTGCAAGAGCCTTCCAAGTTGAACCATTGTTTCGACCCTTTCACATACCCGGTGGAGCCGAAGTCAAGTGCCTCCAGTATGCTGACGATGTCACATGCGTAGTCTCCGACCTAGCTTCCTTCAGAGCCCTTACTGACACGCTGTCTACCTTTCAGAGAGCGACAGGTGCCAGACTGAACCCCACCAAGACCAAAGGACTCCGTCTAGGTAAGTGGCGGTCGAAACAACTGCCTTTCGCGGCATCATGGGTAGACGACGCCATAAAAATCAATGGCATATGGTTTGGTTACGGTTCACCCGAGTCACTTACCTGGAATGAGAAAGTAGACCTGGTGGAAGCTAGGTTGAAGGACTTCGGCGATCGCTACATTAGTCTGTTGGGGAAGGTAACAGTTATCAATCGTTTCGTTTACCCTCTCTTGTGGTATCCGGGCACTGTTCTGGCCGCTCCAGAGGGTTTCCTGGTGCGACTGGAGAGGGCTGTGTTTAGGTTTCTTTGGTCAGGGAAAACGGAGCTGGTCAGAAGAAAAGTGGTGTACCAGGTTCCTAGGCAGGGGGGATTGGGCCTCGTGCACTTTCCTTCAAAGCTCCGTTTTCTCCTGACCAAATGTGTTTTTAGTGCCGTCGACAGCCAGATGCCGTTTGCCTACTTTGTCCGTTATTGGGGTGGATTATCATTCCGTTGGTTCTTTCCTACCCTGTTTAGCAACAGTGTACCTCACAGTTGGAGGCCAACGAAGGCATACTGTCAGATGAGGGAAACACGCCGTATTATGTCAACTGTAGGGGACGTTTTGCAGTCCAGTGCGGGGGACCAATACCGGGCGATTTTTGATGACTTGGTTGGTCAGGTCCTACCCAACGGCTATGCGTCAGGGCCGGAAGTGTGGCGTGTAGTCCACAGCAGGTCACTCGATCACCGCCGGCGTGACCTGTGGCGGATCGCACACGACGCCATCGTAACGAATCTCAAGCGCCTTCGGTGGTGTCATGGAGATGGCATTTGCCCCCGCATTGGATGCACAAGGTGGGAGAGTGTGCCCCATGTGTTTTGGCAGTGTGGCTTTGTGGCCCCCCTCTGGGAGTGGTTTCAAGCCCTGGCTGATCGCCTCACGTTTTGTAACACCTGGGCGGTCAGCCAGGACTGCGCTTTGCATGGTCTGTCACCCCCGCCATGCAATACAAGTGTTCGCGGGATACTTACCTTTGTTTCGGCCTCCATAAAGCTGGCCTTGTGGAGAGACTGGTGTAATATTGTGTTTAGGGGAGAGGGGAAGCCTGCGGACGTCGTCCTGGCGTTGGTGAGGACGGAGATTAAGCTGAGGGTGGAGGCCGACTTCGTCCGTTTGCCAAGGTCGACGTTCGGGAGGTGTTGGGGTCCTCTTGTTTCAGTGCGGGCAGGCCGGGTGATAGTTAATTTGTAAATATTGTAAATAGTCCTACGTAATTGGATTGGGTTTGGTGTTTTTGTACATGGTTGTCACAGAACTTTTGTTTGCTAGCTCAGTGTACGGGGTTCTGTGGATAGTTCAGGGTTGTGTTTTTGTCCGGTGGTGGGTTCTGCTTTGTTTCTACGTACGTGAAAAGCACACTGCCAGTCTTGTGCCGCTCGACCGTTGGTCGGGGCTGCAGTGTGAGCTTTTTACGTACGTAGAAACGGGCACGAAGAAACAAAGTAGAACTTAAACCTGACCGGACAAAAACATAACTCTTAACTATTTACAGAAATCTGTACATTGCGCTAGCAAACAAAATATCTGTGCTAACTATGTACAAAACCACCCCAAACCCAAGCCAATCACGTAGGACTATTTGCAATTTCAATATTTACAATATTTCCAAATTAACTATCACCCGGCCCGCCCGCACTGAAACAAGTGGACCCCAACACCTGCCGAACGTCGACCTTGGCAAACGGAGGAAGTCGGCCTCCACCCTCAGCTTAATCTCCGTCCTTACCGACGCCAGGACGACGTCCGCAGGCTTCCCCTCTCCCCTAAACAATATTACACCGGTCTCTCCACAAGGCCAGCTTTATGGAGGCCGAAACAAAGGTAAGTATCCCGCGAACACTTGTATTGCATGGCGGGGGTGACAGACCATACAAAGCGTAGTCCTGGCTGACCGCCCAGGTGTTACAAAACGTGAGGCGATCAGCCAGAGCTTGAAACCACTCCCAGAGGAGGGCCACAAAGCCACACTGCCAAAACACATGGGGCACACTCTCCCACCCTGTGCATCCAGTGCGGGGGCAAATGACATCTCCAAGACGCCACCGAAGGCGCTTGAGATTCGTTACGATGGCGTCGTGTGCGATCCGCCACAGCAGGTCACGCCGGCGGTGATCGAGTGTCCTGCTGTGGACTACACGCCACACTTCCGGCCCTGACGCATAGTCGTTGGGTTGGACCTGACCAACCAAGTCATCAAAAATGGCCCGGTACTGGTCCCCCGCACTGGACTGCAAAACGTCCCCTACAGTTGACATAATACGTAGTGTCTCCCTCATCTGACAGTATGCCTTCGTTGGTCTCCAACTGTGAGGTACACTGTTGCTAAACAGGGTAGGAAAGAACCAACGGAATGATAATCCACCCCAATAACGGACAAAGTAGGCAAACGGCATCTGACTTTCGACAGCACTAAAAACACATTTGGTCAGGAGAAAACGGAGCTTTGAAGGAAAGTGCACAAGGCCCAATCCCCCTGCCTAGGAACCTGGTACACCACTTTTCTTCTGACCAGCTCCGTTTTCCCTGACCAAAGAAACCTAAACACAGCCCTCTCGAGTCGCACCAGGACACCCTCTGGAGCGGCCAGAACAGTGCCCGGATACCACAAGAGAGGGTAAACGAAACGATTTATAACTGTTACCTTCCCCAACAGACTAATGTAGCGATCGCCAAAGTCCTTCAACCTAGCTTCCACCAGGTCCACTTTCTCATTCCAGGTAAGTGACTCGGGTGAACCGTAACCAAACCATATGCCATTGATTTTTATGGCGTCGTCTACCCATGATGCCGCGAAGGGCAGTTGTTTCGACCGCCACTTACCTAGACGGAGTCCTTTGGTCTTGGTGGGGTTCAGTCTGGCACCTGTCGCTCTTTGAAAAGTAGACAGCGTGCCAGTAAGGGCTCTGAAGGAAGCTAGGTCGGAGACTACGCATGTGACGTCGTCAGCATACAGGAGGCACTTGACTTTAGCTCCACCAGGTATGTGAAATGGTCGAAACAAAGGTTCAACTTGGAAGGCTCTTGCAAGGGATTCACTAAACAATACATAGAGTAGAGGTGACAGGGGACACCCCTGCCGTACCCCACGGTGAACTCTGAAGGCATCCGACGGTAGGCCATTAACGATAACGCGGGGCTGCAGTGTAGATGTTGTTTTCCGATCTGTAAATAGTTCTGTGTGGTGGGTGGGCTGGGAGTGTCGTGTATATTAGCCACAGAAAATTTTCTTTTGCTAGCTTAATGTAAGATAATTGTAAATAGTTCATGGTTGTGTTTTTGCCGGTCCGGTTGGGGTTTTTCTGTTTTGACAGTGTCCGTTTCTATGCACTTAAGAAGCACACAAGTAACTTGTAACTAAATATTATCTTGAGAACAACAGAAAGACACATGCTACAAAGGCATAAAGAGGCTACGTACGTTCGGTCGGCAGTGGCCGTAATGAGGTTACCCTTTGCCACAACTGCCTCCGGGGCACCCTTGGGCAAGGTGCACCTGTATTTGCCCCAGTGCTTTTTAAGTGGTGTTGCCTTCGGGCGTGGTGTTGCCTTCGGGCGTGGTGTTGCCGTCGGGCGTGGTGATGCCTTCGGGCGTGGTGTTGCCTTCGGGCTTGGTGTTGCCGTCGGGCGTGGTGTTGCCTTCGGGCTTGGTGCTGCCGTCGGGCGTGGTGTTGTTCTGGTTCTGGTTCTGGTTGGATACTACAAGCAGTTCTCCGCAGACGGGATATACGGTTGTAGGTGTGTGACGGCTAGCGGACCAGCAAATTAGATTGGATTAATAGATTCAGATCTCCTCAAGGATGTCAAGTTCAGTTTGCGTAATTGATTTCTAAAAGTTTCAATAGATGGGGAATTCCTTACGGCTGAGGGCAAGCAATTCCACTCTGCCACTGTCCTAGGAATAAAAGAGAACCTGTAACAATCCTTTTTTACAGCGGGATGATGAAAGGAGATCGATGAAGACTTGCGAGTAGAAATTCCATTATTATCGGGCTTAAGAATATAATCGTTTAGATCAATGGCAACTAAATGATGGAGAGATTTGTACAGTAAACTCAACCTAGCACTGATCCTGCGTTCCTCCAAAGTAGGCCAGTTTAAGTTAGCAAGCATTGATGAAACACTACTTTTACGTCTTTGGTCTTTACAGACGAATCTGGCAGCTCTGCGTTGCACTGCTTCAAGCTTGTTAATATGCTCCTGATGGTAAGGATCCCAAATACTTGAGCAGTATTCCAACCTTGGTCTAACAAGGGATTTATATGCAGCTTCCTTAACTTTAGGGGAACAGCTGTACAAGTTACGACGTAACAAGCCAAGGACTCTGTTTGCTTTGAAAGATATTCCGTTAATGTGATCGGCCCAGCTTAATTTACTGTTAATATCCACTCCAAGATAAGTATGGTTGGGAACTGTCTGTAGGACACTATCGTTCATTTTGTACGAAGTTAATAGAGGTTTCTTCTTATGAGTAACACGCATAGCAAAGCACTTAGAGACATTAAATTTCATTTGCCATTTAGATTCCCATTGACATAGACTATTAATATCGTTTTGAAGCGAGATACTATCTTCCATTGAAGTAATTTCGCGATACAGGATACAATCGTCAGCTAAAAGACGAACTTGGGATGATAATCCATCAGGTAGGTCATTGAGGTATAAAATGAAAAGTAATGGGCCCAGCACTGTGCCCTGAGGGACTCCAGAGGTAACAGCTATAGATGAAGATGTAGCACCGTCAAGAACTACTTGTTGCGTCCTTTGAGTGAGAAAGTTCTTGATCCAAGTGTGAAGAGTGCCCGAAATACCAAAATGCCTTAATTTTAACAACAGTCTTTGGTGGGGTACTAGGTCAAAAGCTTTGCTGAAGTCCATAATTATAACGTCAGCCTGACCTTGTTTATCTAAAATTTTGGCAAGGTCATTTATAGTTAGGGCAAGTTGGGTTTCACAGGAGCGGCCCTTGCGGAAGCCGTGCTGCTCATCGTTAAGGATGTTATGCTTTTCCAGATGAGCCATAATACTAGTGAAGATAATATGTTCCAGAAGTTTGCACGGAATCGATGTTAACGAAACAGGTCTGTAATTCGCTGGGTCGGAGCGGTTACCCTTTTTAAAAATTGGAGAAACATTGGCCTGCTTCCAATCTTCCGGTAAGTCTCCTGTGTCGACGGACTTTTGAAAAATTTGTTGTAACAGTGGGGCAACATTCTTAGCACACTCTTTTAAAACCTTTGGGGTTAATCCATCCGGTCCTGGTGCTTTCTGAGGGTTTAAATCCTCCAGGAGCTTTAGGACACCTTGGGTAGAAACTTCAATTCTTGGTATGGTTTGAGTACAAGGACTGGCTATCTCAGGCATCCTGTCACAGTTTTCCACGGAAAATACTGACTGGAACTGGTTATTCAGGGTGTTAGCTTTATCAATGGCCGAGATAGCAATATTGTGTTCACAATTTAACGAGGAAACCCTATCAGCGCTCTGTCTCAAACTTTTGATGTATCTCCAAAAGGGTCTTGGGTTACTTGTTGCTAGATTCTCGCCAACATTATGCAGATAGGTGCTACGAGATTTCCTCAAAGAGCGGTCCAAGAGACGCCTAATGTTCTTATAGACCTCCCAGTCACTCAAGGAGCCAGTTTGTTTAGCTTTATCATAAGCCTTACGCTTGTGGATGGCTAAGCGCTTGTGATCTTGATGAAACCAGGGAACACTGCTGTTTGGACGAGACATCTTTGAAGGGATATGTTTGTCCATTGCCTTGACTAAGATTGATTTAAAACCCATCCAGAGTTGATTTGCAGACATAGATACAAGCATTTCACTGCTGATGGAATTCATATAGAGTTTAAGGTCGTCATTAATAAGGTCAAAATTCCCTTTTTTATATAAGAACACCCTTCTACGAGGTAGCTTGACTCTCTGGGGAGATGTTAAAATTTCCGTGGAGACAATATCATGATCAGCAAGGCCAGGCAAGATGTTAACAGACTGGACAAGAGTTGGGATATTCGTAAAAAGCAAATCCAAGATATTATCACCTCTTGTTGGGCTACTCACTACTTGATGCTTGTCTTTGGGTGTGTGGTGGATTTGGGTGTGTGGTCTTTGTGGGGCTTTGTTTTTAGTGTGGCCGGGGGTATTTGGGTTGTTGTCAGTGTGAGAGCTTTTTACGTACGTAGAAACGGGCACGAGGAAACAAAGTAGAACTTAAACCTGACCGGACAAAAACATAACTCTGATGAACTATTTACAGAATTCTGTACATTGCGCTAGCAAACAAAATGTCTGTGATAACTATGTACAGCTAGCTTTTTACGTACGTAGAAACGGGCACGAAGAATCAAAGGAGAACTCAAATCTGACCGGACAAAACTGCAAAGGTGAACTATTTACAGAATTCTGTACATTGCGCTAGCAAACAAAATTTCTGCGATAACTATGTACAAAACCACCCCGAACCCAAACCAGTTACATAGGACTATTTACAATCTCACTAGGCAAAACTATTTACATACCCATTTACATCAACAGAAGAGTGTTCAGGCTGAGTCTGTTCAATGCTTTTTGGAACTATGGGTGCTCCGGAACAAAACACCGGACGTGACATGAAACACAAGGACAACTATACACACCAGGCCAGCATTCCTGTGGCCAACCCCCACTATTTACAGTATTAACAATGTGATATTCTCTTTACATGCTTGTAGCCGGGCGGACCTAATGTGGAACAAAGCAAACCTATTTACACTGAACTATTAAAAAAACTTTCTGGCATGCATGGGCACAGAAAAAACAGAACAGAAACCCCACAAGAAAACGGGGACACAATGGCAAAACCATTCACACTAAATACTCTGACTGGGACCTTATCTTTTTAATCCGTGGGCTCGGTACGGGCGTCCCAGAGTGATGGGTTCCCCTGTCTGATACTTCGCCTGAAGCCGACCTCTTTAGTGCAGACTCTGGCCCCTCCCCCTCACACAAATCAAACCAACCCTCCCCCGAAGGTGGATCCTTTGGAGGAGGCTCTGAGGCACGCTCCCCGCCATCCGACATCGCCGAGTCTGAGGACAGATCGAGGTCCTCCTCTAATGTCATTATTTCAACCTGACCGGGTGCCGCTGCCAACGATGGCGGAGAGTCTGCCTCAGGAGTCCCAGTACCCCCCTCACACTGCTTGGAGGCAAGGAAGTCCTGCTCAACCTCAAGTGCCGCCTCCTCTAATTCCTGGGTTGAATATTGTGGGCCTGTTTGCGAGGGTTCGGGTGACGACCCCACATCGGCACTGACATGGGCAGAGTACGATGTGGGGCAGGCACCAAACACATGTCCCTCCTCCCCACAGAGGTTGCACCGTACCTCGTTGGGACACTCTGCCTTGCCGTGCCCCAACTGCAAACATTTTCCACAACGTCTGTTGGGACACGACTTGGCTTCGTGCCCCTCCTTTCCACATCTAAAACAGGTACGGGGCTGGCAAAAGTACCTAATGTGGGCCTTGGAACCCCCTATGAAGAGGAACGATGGAATGTCCCTCACCAGTTCCATACGGAACTGTCTCTTGCCATTAAATATACCTTTCAAGTCACCCACAGTATATTTACACCACCGCATTTCAGAGACAGTTCCGTATTGACTAAGAACCCTCGCAACCAGGCGCTGATCGACCTCGAAGGGAAGGTAAAGCACCGTCACCTACACAGAGCCATCATATGGGGTGACAGTGAGCCCCTCTACCCCCTTCAGGCATGACACACCCTTAACACGGGCAGCATCAGACTTAAACTTAAGGTCATACGTGTTGCGGGCCTCAAGCGCCTGCAACATCTCAATTTCTCCAATTTCGACACCATTGTCTTTTAACACAGTAAACGCCTGTGGGGGAGGGACACTCACCCCAGACGAAAACTCCAACTTAACAATTGTGCTATCCCGACCTCCGGGCATAGCAGCAGTTTGTGTGGCTCGGGGCCACGGAATGAAAAGAAAAAAAAACTCTGACCAGGTGTTACAAAAGACAAAATTTAGTATGAAGCACGCTATAAGGTTTTAAGCACAATTGCCATAAATAGTACAGCTATCACACAGTGATACAAGTTAAGCACGGTAAAACGACGAGAGCGAAACGAAAACACGTCTGCTCTCGTCGAAGACCTGTTGTATCTTTTGTTGTCAGTGTGTGTGTGGTTCTATTGTTGTAATGAACATAATTTTCTGTTTGATTTGGTTGTGTGTGGATAGTTTTGCCTTTATGTTCCTGTCCGGTCAGGTTTAAGTTCTACTTTGTTTCTTCGTGCCCGTTTCTACGTACGTAAAAAGCTCGGCAGTGGCAGTTACTGGAGTTCAGTAGTAACAAAGACTCTTGTTTCCTGTTGCACGGTATGTATAGTTTGTTTAGTATTTGTGTTGGTCTTCGACGAGAGCAGACGTGTTTTCGTTTCGCTCTCGTCTTTTTGCCGTGCTCAACTGTATCACTGTGTGATAGCTGTACTATTTATTGCAATTGTGCATAAATCCTTATAGCGTGCTTGTGTTGTAGTTAATAAGTAGGTCTGGTCGTGTCCATTTGTTTGCGACCTCACCTTGTTTCTGTGTAGCTTGTGTTTCTTACTTTATCCTATTTTTTGTCCTTTTGTAAAACTAGTTCTGAGGTTTTTCCTCTTTTCATTCCGTGGCCTCGAGCCACACAACTGCTGCTATGCCCGGAAGTCGGGATAGCACAATTGTTAAGTTAGAGTTTTCGTCCGGGGCGAGCGTTTCTCCCTCGCAGGCGTTTGCTGTGTTGAAGAACAATGGTGTGGAGGTAAAAGAAATAGAGATGTTGCAGCCGCTTGCGGCTCGCAACACGTACGACCTAAAGTTCAGGTCAGATGCTGCCCGAATTCAGGGGGTGTCTCGCCTTAAAGGGCTGGAAGGGCTTACTGTCACCCCATATGATCGCTCTGTGGTGGTGACAGTTCTGTACCTGAACTTTGAGGTCGATCAGGGCCTGGTGGCGAGGGTTCTCAGTCAGTACGGAACTGTCTCCGATATGCGGTGGGTCACCTACCAGGAAGGTGAGCTGAAGGGCATCTTGAACGGAAAGAGACAGTTCCGTATGGTACTGAAGAGGGAAATACCGTCCTTCCTCTTCATAGGGGGTTCCAAAGCCCATATAAGATACTTTGGGCAGCCCCGCACCTGTTTTAAGTGTTCAGAGGAGGGGCACGAAGCCAAGTCGTGTCCCAACAGACGTTGTGGCAAGTGCCTGCAGGTGGGGCACGAAAAGGCCGAGTGCCCCAACGAGGTGCGGTGTAACCTCTGTGGGGGGGATGGACATGTTTCTGGTTCCTGCCCCACTTCGTACTCTGCCCGTGCCAGTGCGGATGTGGGGTCGGCACATGAACCCTCGCAGTCAGGCCCAGAACCTATGGTGGAGGAACCTAGGTCCCCTTCACCTGATGAGGTGGCACATCAGGTGGAGCAGGATTTCCTTGCTGCTAAACAATGTGAAGGGGTCTCTGGGACCCCTGAGGCAGGCCCTCCATCGTCCTCCTCTTCAACACCTGGGGAGGCTGGATTATTAACAGTGGAGAATGACCTTCAACTCTCATCAGACTCGGAGACTGACTCTGCCATGTCAGATGCTGGGGGACCTGCCTCAGAGCCTCCACCAAAGGAACCACCATCGGGGGAGGGCTGGTTTGATTTGTGTGAGGGTGTTGAAACAGAGTCCAAATTAAAAAGGTCGGCCTCAGGTGAGGAGTCAGTGGAGGGGATCCATCCTTCTGGTCCACCACTACCGAGTCCATGTAAGAATAAAAAGGCCAGGTCAGAGACAGATGTGTAGTTTACCTATCCCACCATGACTGACCCCCTGTCCCTCATGACCCTAAACGTCAATGGCATGAGGGACAGTCGGAAGTGGTCAAGAATATTCCAATTTTGCAAATCACTAGGTGTGGACTTCGTTTTCCTCCAGGAGACTCACATTGTTAATGAGAACGACGTCTACACCTGGTCCTATGAATGGGGTGGGGGTTTGCACGCTTCCTTTGGTTCCGTGTCTTCCTGTGGATCTGTTATTTTAGTTTCATCCAGATGGACTTCCCTGGTAGGAAAAGTTGATCATGATCATGAGGGCCGGGTGATATGCATCACCGTAAAACATCCTTGCGGGAGCTTCATCCTATGTAATGTTTACGCACCCAATCAGCCTACAGACAGAAGGAATTTTTTTACTACCCTTCCATCCTTCGTTCCTGGCTGTGCCCCTTGTATCCTAGCCGGAGACTTTAACTGCGTTCCCGACACACAGTTCGACAGAATGTCTACACACACATCTTCGAGCTGTGGTGTCGGCATTGCGGAATTGGACATGTTCACAAAGAATCATGACATGGTTGACGTTTGGAGAGTGCAACATCCCGGCTTGGCCGTGTTCACTTGGCACCGCCCTGATGGCACGGACGCCTCAAGGTTGGACCGGGTGTACTCTCCACCTGCTCTGTCACCGAGTGATTGTGAAAATGTGGCATGTCCAATTTCGGACCATGATGCAGTTACTGTCTCCTTCCAACCCCCAGAGTCATGGCCAGCAGGGAGGGGGTTCTGGAAAATGAACACAGATATTCTAACGGAGGCTGAATATTGCAAACAGTTTAAGGCCAGGTACGAAGGGTGGCGAACATTGAGGCCTGCCTTTTCAACAGATTTAGAGTGGTGGGACGACGTAAAGTCCCGTATCAAACATTTTACAGTTGAATACTGTGTAGCAAGAGCTCGTCGAAGAAGGGAGGAGTTCCTCTCGCTCTGCTCTAGGGAGAGGAACGGGGACCCCTCCGCACTTCATGCAATCCAGCAGTATCTTGATGAAAAAACTACACGGAGCCCGCGTTCGTGCTCGCGTGCATTGCGTGGAGGCAGAGGAAAAACCAACCATCAAGTTCTACCGGGACGTCACAAAGTATGCCATCGATCGCCGCATAAAAAGAGTCCGTGACGTCCACGGTGTGGTACATAAGGACCCTCTCGACATCGTAGAAGTATTTAAAAGCTTCTATGAGCAGCTATATACTCAGGCAGATGTCGATGAAGGCCTTCAAAAGTCCCTGTTAGATAATATTGATAAGACCCCATCTAGAGATCAGAACGATGAACTTGGTTCCCCGTTGACTGTTGACGAGCTCTGGAAGGCAGTGGCGAAGATGAAAGGCGGAAAGGCGCCTGGGTCCGACGGTATTCCGGTGGAATTCTATAAACGCTTCTGGGGTACCGTTGGACACGATCTCCGCGATGTATTCGTCTCTGCTTTCCTTGCTGGCTCATTGAGCCCCTCGCAGCGCACAGGCGTGATAACTTTGTTGCCCAAGTCAGGAGACCCCCTAGAACCTAAAAATAAACGGCCAATCACCCTGTTAAATGTAGACTACAAGATTCTGGCGAAAGCCCTTTGTAACAGGCTAGGCACAGTTATGCCAGATCTTGTAGGGTCCTTTCAGACATGTGCGGTGCGGGGACACAGTATTCAGCAGAACCTCTGGTTGGTGCGGGACTTAGTTGAATATGTGATGGACCGTGATCTCCCATGTGCGCTTGTCTCCCTCGATCAGGAAAAGGCCTTCGACATGGTTGATCACGGATTCCTCTTTAAAATTTTGCAGAAGTTTAGTTTGAATCCAGTTTTTGTTAAATGGACCTCCCTATTGTATAATAGCGTATACAGTCGGGTTATCGTCAATGGCCTACCGTCGGACCCCTTCAGAGTCCAACGTGGGGTACGGCAGGGGTGCCCCCTATCACCTCTACTCTATGTATTGTTTAGTGAATCCCTTGCAAGAGCCTTCCAAGTTGAGCCTTTGTTTCGACCATTTCACATACCTGGTGGTGCTGAAGTTAAGTGCCTTCAGTATGCTGACGATGTCACATGCGTAATCTCCGACCTAGCTTCCTTCAGGGCCCTTACTGGCACGTTGTCTAACTTTCAAAGAGCCACAGGTGCCAGACTGAACCCCACTAAGACCAAAGGACTCCGTCTAGGTAAGTGGCGGTCGAAAAAACTGCCCTTTGCGGCATCATGGGTAGACGACGCCATAAAGATCAATGGTATATGGTTTGGTTATGGTTCACCCGAGTTACTTACCTGGAATGAGAAAGTGGACCTAGTGGTGGCTAGGTTGAAGGACTTCGGCGATCGCCACATTAGCCTGTTGGGAAAGGTAACAGTTATCAATCGTTTTATTTACCCTCTCTTGTGGTATCCGGGCACTGTTCTGGCTGCTCCAGAGCGTGTCTTGGTGCGACTCGAGAGGGCCGTGTTTAGTTTTTTATGGTCAGGGGGGACGGAGCTGGTTAGAAGAGGGGTGGTATACCAGGATCTTAGGCGCGGAGGGTTGGGCCTTGTGCATTTTCCTTCCAAGCTCCGTTTTCTCCTGACCAAGTGTGTTTACAGTGCTGTGGACAGCAGAATGCCTTTTGTCTATTTTGTCCGTTATTGGGGGGGATTATCATTCCGTCGGTTCTTTCCCTCCCTGTTTAGTAAGAGTGAACCCCACAGCTGGAGACCCACGGGGGCATACAGTCAAATGAGGGAAACGCTCCGTATTATGTCAACAGTGGGGGATGTTTCACAGTCAAGTGCAAGGGACCTATACCGGGCTGTTTTTGATGAATTGGTTGGCCAGGTCCAACCCAACCACTTTGCTTCAGGGCCGGAAGTGTGGCGTGTAGTCCACAGCAGATCATTAGATTACCGCAGGCGAGACCTGTTGTGGCGAATCGCACATGACGCCATTGTAACTAATCTCAAGCGCCTTCGGTGGCGTCTTGGAGATGGTATTTGCCCCCGCACAAGATGCACAAAGTGGGAGAGTGTGTCACATGTGTTTTGGCAGTGTGACTATGTGGCTCTATTCTGGGAATGGTTTCAAGTCCTGACTGACCGCCTAACGTTGTGTAACACCTGGGCTGTCAGCCAGGACTATGCTTTGTATGGTCTTTCACCTCCGCCATGCAATACAAGTGTTCAGGACATACTTACCTTTGTTTCGGCCTCCATAAAGCTAGCCTTATGGAGAGACCGATGTAACATTGTTTTTAGGGGGGTGGGGAGGCCTGCTGATGTCGTCCTGGCGTCGGTGAGGGCGGAGGTTAAGCTGAGGGTGGAGTCGGACTTCGTCCGTTTGCCAAGATCGGCATTCGGTAGGCGGTGGGGTCCGCTTGTTTCGGTGAGGGCGGGCCGGGTGGTAGTCAACTTGTAAATATTGATTTTGTTTGTAAATATGGAACTACTGTAATTTGTAAATGGGGCTGTGTTTGTATGTGGGTGGCTTGTGAGGTGCTTGGTTGTAAATATGTTGTAAATATGTATATATATGTGTATGTAAGTATCTGTACATATAGTTCAATTACTGTAATGAACATAATTTTCTGTTTGATTTAGTTGTTTGTAAATAGTTTGCATTTATGTTTCTGCCCGATCCGGTTTGAGTTTTTGTTTTTGTTTGTATGTGCCGTTTCGATGCACTTAAAAAGCACCGTATTTGTGTTGGTGACCCGTCATGGTTTTGCTTGGGTTTGGGATTCTTTAGTTTGCCAGTGCCTGTTTCTACGTACTTAAAAAGCCCAACGTTCGGTACGTTCGGTCCTGGGTAGGACTTTAAACTGCATCCGGTTGTGGAGCTTGTTTAAGCGTGGGGATAATGAGGTTACCCTTTGCCACAACTGCCTCCGAGGCACCCTTGGGCAAGGTGTCCCTGTATCTGCCCAGTTCAGTTTGGGTTCCCGAGGAGAGTGGACGTTCCCGATCCCCTACCGGGCTCGTTCGATCTCTTTGGGAAGTTTTGTTATCGTTACGTGTAAATAGTTGTATATACTGTAAGTAAACTGTAAATAGTGATTTTAATGTAACAAGTGGACCCCCATGTCCCCCTGCGCTGTGGTTGCCTTCGGGCATGTTCTTGCCTTTGGGCGTGTTTGTTGCCTTTGGGCGTGTGTTGTTTTGAACTTGTGTTGGTGGTCGTTGGTGATGGGTGTGGTGGTAATGGTTTCTGTTAGACTCCGAGAAGACTCCGAGAAGCCGTGCCGGAGCTGGAGTGTCCTCGCTGGTCGTGGTATTCAATCTGGTATTCTAGGCGATGGTGGTGGTTTTGTTTTGTTTGTAAGGGTGTTGTTGGTGTTCTGTTTTTTGGTTGCTGTCCATATGTGGTTGTCCTTTCGCTGGTCTGGCCGTGTCCGTTTTTAGCACGTAAAAAAGTACGTTCGGTATGTACCGTGATAGAACCAACTGTGTTCCACAAGGGGAAACGCATAAAACTATTTTCTTCTTGGTTACCATCAAAAAGGTACAGTTAGGCGACCTAATATAGCCCTAGAGGCAGTAGCAAAATGTAAAAGCAATGCCAGCATTCTACAGTCACAGCTACGAATATAATCCTGTAAAAAACCGTATACTGTTTCTTCCAAGGCTTTATATAGGTGGTTGTCCGTACAGACATCGTGTCTTAAATTTCCTAAAACCGAGTAAGTAGTTAGAGCCATCGACTGCAAAAAAAAAAAAAAAAAAAAGAAAAACAGAAGCCTGGTGACTGAGAATGACCTCCAGACTGTTCCGAGCCTTCTGCCTCACCAGCATGTATATTAATAAGGGCACAGTATGGTCGTTGAATAAGAACATTTCTAGCCAATAGGGATAAAAAGGTATGAAAAGTACGTGGGTGGGGAATCGTTGAACACTGAAGGTTAGAAAGTGCGCATAATCTGAGTTGTAATTGACTCTGGGAAATAGGGGGATGTTGTATCTCTCTGGCCTTCACGGAATGCTTCCCGATCATTGGGGCCCAGAGTAAAAAATGGCTGATTATGGGCATGGTATCTGGGTGAATGTTCCCAGTTATAGCAAGCAGTATATAAACTGACAGGAGAAAGGGGGGGGGGGGGGGCTTTTTAAGTGCATCGAAACGGCACATACAAACAAAAAACAAACTCAAACCGGATCGGACAGGAACATAAATGCAAAACTATCCACACACCACCAAATCAAACAGAAATTTTTGTTCATTACAACAATAAAACTACACACACTGACAAATACCCAACAGACCAACCTCCCCCAGCCACCCCAAAGCAACAACACCACACACCGCCAACAACCAAAAAAACCAGACACCAACAACAGGGGCCACGAGGGGTCCGGGGTGGAGTCAACTTGCTATATTTACACTATGTACACTATATACACTATTTACACTATTTACACAAAAACAAAAAAACTGAACAAAACTGGGCCAAAAATACAGGCGCACCTTGCCCAAGGGTGTTCCGGAGGCAGTTGTGGCAAAGGGTAACCTCATTATCCCACGCTTTAACAAGCTCCACAACCGGATGACAGGAGAAAGGGATAGTGGAAGCCATCCTGTCGGTACATATCCATGAAATAAGACCCTCCCAATTGTGACCCAATCAGATGCACTTGGGCAATCCGTAGATACAGTTAAAACAGGGTAACATTTATCACTGCCTGTGAAAAAATGTTGAAAAATGTAGTTCCAAAATAGAGTCAACATTTTCCTGGTGAGACCACTAAGGTCTTCACCGGCTTCTCCAGCAAACCTTACCCTTAGGCTTGACTACACAGTTCCTCCCCTCTGGTATGCATGAATGACAGCAGAATAGATGTTCGCCCTCCGAACAGTTATTTCTTGGATACCTTGTAGATTTCGGAAGGTCCTAGTCCTCTCTCATAATCCATCAATCTTGTAGGGTTTGAGTGATCTTCAAAGATAAATATAACCAAATTATAACGTACTTGCAGAAGTTCTGAAAGGGAAAGTGATTAACGATTTATTTTGCCTGACACGACTTAATACCTGTGTGATAAGAATAAAGGAAAAACTATGACTTGAGTCATTCATTGGCACACTGTTGGTCAGATTGACATTTGATTCCTCATTTTTTTAAACATGCAATAAATTTAATTAGGTGTGTATCTGACGACTTCTTTTGGCCACCTCAGGATACAGTGTAACACCATCCTTGAAGTCATACTGAAACTGCACTATTTTTTCACTTCTGCAAACTTATGCAGTAGCAATCACAATGACATTAAAATACTTATCATATCAGGTAGAGTGTCATTCAGTTCAGTTGCTGGCTCAACGGGAAGTGCATGACGACCTCTGCCACTAAATGAAACTTATGGATCAAAGAAGTATAAGGTACCATCTTTTTTCACTTTGGGTGCATAATAACTACACGTTTGGTACAGATATTGTAACTGTTCTTACGTGAAATACTGCAGTTGGTGTCTTGACACACAATTCGCTCTTTCATGTCTCTATTACTGCACTACATTGTTGCAAACAGCGAACAAACCCAGAGACCTGATGAAATTGACCTCAATCTAAATTGGTTTGTCAGGATTACTAAGAATTGAAACTACAGGTAAAGTAGCATCTTTTTCCTTGTATAATTCACTTCCTCAGCAACCCCCTTCTTCCAGTGACGAAATGTCTGTTTGCATGATTACCTAATACAAGCTTATGTTGTTGATTAGGGAGAATTGCCTCTACCCATTTATACACCACAGTATATGTGGAGGCATGTGGCAACAACTAAACACCCACATAACAATTCATCCAAGGCACACGCGATATGTTTGGTGACTTCTAAGACCCGACGACCAGAACAAAAAAAAAAAAAAAAATGATAACCAGAAAGACCAAATGCTTAGTGATTCTTTTCCGTATGAGGGGGAGGGGTGGGGTTGCTTTGTTGAGCTCAGGTTCATTACTGAAATTTATACTTCTTTATTTTTAGTGTTCACATTTAACCCCTGCTGACCTCACATGACCTCCGAACCCTACCAAAACTTGAATAACCGAAACTTTAAAAGCAATTTCTGTGCTTCGTCTTGTAATGTCATCTTTAAAGGGTTTCAGTTTTAGACATCTGGTGACCCTAAATGACCCTTCACCAAAAAGATATCTACTCATTGTGGATAATCCGCATGGTAAATATAAGCTCCCTTACAGTTGTTACAGTTGTTACCCTTCTTTAGGTATAGTGATCTCTGGTGACCAAAACTGACCTTTGACCTCCACTAAAAGAATAGGGATCAAATTCTCAATATGGGCAATCCCCATGTTAAGTATGAGGTCCCTCCCAGTAGTCCTTCTTGAGATAGTGAATATAAAGTTTTGACCTTTTGACATTTGACCTCCACCAAAACGATAGATACCATGTTTACATATATGCAATTTCCAAGGTATTTACCATTTGACCCTCTGGTGACCCTAGATCGTACTTTTAATGTTTATTGCAATGACTTACTAAACTTCTGCACCATTTATTAGCACTTCAGGTACCATTTATACACTTGAAGGCCAAAATGCCTTTACTATGGCAGACAGAGGTGCCCCTGTCAGAGAATTACTGCAATCAACTCTGAGGAGGAGAGTAGCCACCCAGTCAAAAAGAAGCCAAGGTCTTTCTCAATAGGATATTGCAGAAATCCAAAAGAAATGTAACTGAGTTTATGAGAACCTTATAAACACAGTAACGACTCTAAGGAAAGTGACTCCTGTCCAGGAGTCACTAGAGTAACTAGCCCAATAAGAACATTCTTGCATGACCTTGTACCCCTCAGCAACAATACTCTCAAGACATGAAACAGCGTACGGACTACAGAAACTTCAGCCAACTGAACAGGACTTACTGCGAATTATCTAACATACATATCTGAAAGTAATACCATACATAATACCTCTTCGCGTGAACTTGTTTTGAGTGGAACTCCTATAACTCGTCCTTCAGGTTGCTGCAAAGATGAACATCATTACTTAGATATTTGAGAATATCAAGTTTATAGCACATGTAAGGCATTGAATACAGTAAGAACATGGAGGTGATGATCAAGGTACAGTAGTATGCCAATATCAGTAGGAACTGCGTGACAAACCATTGAGAGCTTAAACTGCCATATCATGGGAATAAAGTAAAAATACTATCATCAACTGCACAACATGAACTTCTTCAATCAAAACACTTTAACAGATTATAGTAGGAATTCTCCACTTTCAAGCATATGACACACATTTGTAAAAGAAAACCAGAAAATGCATTGGGCCATTCCATGAAAAGTGGTCCTAATAGGGTAAAATTAGAACTCAGTACTAGGTGTCTAATTTCAACTCTAAAGATTATTAGACAGGTGCAACTTTCACTTTTAGTAAAACTTGCATGGATTCAGTCATTCCTTTGGAAAGTGCCAACACCAAAGAATGTCTTAGATATGGAACACTTAAAATACTGAATTACAGGTAAATGGTAATTTGAAGAAAAATGAAGCAAAATAACTAAGTAGAACATGTCTTTCTTGATTGCAGCTCTGAAAAGCTATCCCATTATTCATTTCTTGAGCATTGCACTCATGTTTAAATCTGGTCATTGTCACTGTGACTTACGTGACAAAAAACATGCAAAAGTTTTCTTACAACAAATAGGCAATGCCAGAGACAATGATGAAATACATATGCAAAGGTAGGGTGGGGGGTTAAAGTAACTTATCATCATTTGGAAACATTTGATTCCAAAACTTCTTTTCTACTAAAGTTTGAAAAGTGTGAATTACGTGACGTCACGTAAGTCACAAAGGGTGGCGTGACTTACGTGACAGTTTCAAGTTAGCACCTTAACACAATATGATAAGTGAATGATATTTGGCATTTCTGCCCCTCTATGCAGATAAGAAATCAATTATTTTTAACCAATCCTAGCACTTCAAAGACTCCTCAGGTGTTTTAATAGTCCCATGATTTGGTCTCAAGCCATCGTGTAGTATTTTCAAAACCACACTCAGAACTGTAGTGATGAAGCCAAATTGTATGGCATTTGATTTTGACCTGGGTACACCGAAACCTAAGAGAGGCCAAAATGCATTCTTTTAAATTGCAAAATGGCAATGAAACAAATTATTGCACTCGCTGTCTTGAATTTGAAATGCCATTTAGTATGTTTACATCATACAGATGGAACTGAGTATCAACTTGAGAAGATATAGTACCATTCAAAGAGGTATTGCTTAGGAGACTCAGTCCCCTTGTGGTTCTGATGAATGCAATATACACACTTACACAGGCCAGTAGGGTACAATAATTACCCAACATCAAATTTTCAATCTAGTTTAAAACACATCCAACAAATTTAAACTGCTATGTATCCTCACTACTCTTCACTCAGAGGTCTCGTAGTGGCTGTACACAGTGCACAGTACACCTTTATCATGTTTTCTAAACCGTGGAATATTGCATTATAAGATTTTAAATGCCATTTTCACATAATTTTAGTACAGTGGCAGGCACCACAACAAAACCCTACTGTATGTATTTGACTGTCCTTTTGATGCATACTAAGAGGGGAAGGAAAAGGGCTGTCTTGGTCTTTACTAGCCTTGGAGGGATGCAATGCATTGCAATATGTTCATAAAAATCACTTAATATGGAAACTTTCTTAGTACAGTTCAGCTTTGCCAACAATCATCACCCCATACCATTCTCATCAAAGCCATTTTACAGTAGTTACTGTACAAGGATTTCTCAAGAGTTGCAGGGAATGGAAACCTATGGAATGTAATTATCTGCTGACACACCAAATTACAAAAAAGTATACTGTAGGTATGCCTCTGTTTGGCCCTTCTCATATTCATTTTTACAGGTCTCCCCGAGATGAGCCATGTCATGTATAGTGAATTACGAGGACCCTGTACAAGTAATGAGAGTGTGGCCTAGATTTGATGAATAGGTCAAACAAGACTTTATAGTTATGGTTGGCTACATTTGTCTCTATTATGTCATGCTTTGCGAGCCATTTTTTGCTAATCACATTTAAAAATGCCCTGACTTGACTTTGATATCATCTGCCAGTACTCTTCTTTCAGCTTTCTGGCTTGGCCATGCTGAATGATCTAAAGCACACAGTTTACCTAATTTTTCTCTCACTTTACAGTTTCTGGTCAAAATTGCTCTCAAAAACTTTTAAGACTGAAACTAAATCGGTGAAAATTTTCCTGTCAAGGATCTTCAGCAGCTACTGTACAGTAACAAACAAAAAAAGAAACAAAGTGCAAAAGAGAAAGACAACAAAAATGATCAGTCAATGATACCACTGCTACACAATTAGCACATATGGAAATGCCACACAAAATGGAAGACTTCTGTACCAGTGCATGTACTTCTGCGCAAAAAGATGTGAGTTGTAAAATCTCTTTGAGATTACAGTAGTTCCTTTTCTCTATCTATCTTAATACTACTGAAAATGTAAACACAAGGAAACACCCAAGTATTTTTAGGATTATTGCACTCTTTCCATAGCAGAGGAAATAGCTCAACTGAAATTAATATTTTTTGGAACCATTATTTGTAAGTTATGGCTGGCAATATAAGCGTCAAAGGGCAGCCATGGAGAGTACATTTTCTTTTTAAATGCACTGGAATGAAATTATTTTGACCCTGTCTTTCTAGATACAATTGTTATTTCACGTAAATGACAATTCTAGGTCAGATGTATAGCATAATGTCTCTCCCGTAACAAGCTAAATGACTAGTTGGCTTAGGGTGGTCGGGGGGAGGTTGGTCTGTAAGGTATTTGGGTTGTCAGTGTGTGTGTGTGGTTCTATTGTTGTAATGAACATAATTTTCTGTTTGATTTGGTGGTGTGTGGATAGTTTTGCCTTTATGTTCCTGTCCGATCCGGTTTGAGTTTTTGTTTTTTTGTTTGTCTGTGCCGTTTCGATGCACTTAAAAAGCTCAAATGACTAGTTGGTTGGAAACTGTTTGTTTGTGACTTACGTGACGACAAACATCTGTTCGTACCGTCTCACGAAAAAAAATCTAAGAACTCAACTTGACCTGTTTTACATAGACTATTATCTTCTGTTACCAATCCTAAACCTAATTATCCCTTCCTGCCTAACACTAAACAGGATTCTCACCTTTTGTTAATCAACTTGAAAAATTGCAATTCTCTGAGACTTACGTGACGTTTATTGAGGGCGCTATTGTTCATAGCACGAGGGCGGAATTGAAGATTTGTGAAATTCAGAAGAGAGATATCTTATGACATTTTAGGAAAAAAGTACTTTTTGGAATACTAGTATTCCTTTCATGGTCCATAGGGAGGCTTTTCCACTAAAATTTCTGCAAATGCTGTGACTTACGTCACGTGGAATGGCCCATTGCCGTTTCAATGATTCCGATTCCAAATTTGCCATGTTATCCCATTTCTTTCAGCCACTGGTCAAATGCTATCTGAATGTGTTGGCAAAGTAGTTTTCTGTTCATATTTCATCTTGGGAATGGTTGGAAAATTTTGCTTTTTGACGTCTGGTGACACCAGAAAAAATTTGGGAAATTCTTGCTTTTGGACCCCTGGTAACCCCACATGATGATCTTCAGCATTCTTGGAAAATTGCTTTTTTGACATATGGGTGACCCAGATTAAGATCTTGGGAATTCTTGGGAAATTTTTCTTTTTTGACCTGTAGTGACCCCAAGTAGAGATCTTGGTTTTCAGAGTTTAACCCCTTGTGGAGCCCAGATGACCTTATAGCTCTGACAAAAACAAGGGAATTTGTCTCACTATAACACATCTGTATACTAAGTATAAAAATTCTATCCAACTTTCCTTCAAGATATCGCATTAAACAAAGTGTTCAGGGTTTGACCCCCGGTGACCCCGCATGGCCTTGGACCCCCACAGAAACGACAGGGTTCTTCTGATCATAACACATCTACATATTAAGTATAATATGCTTGTGCTAAAAGATTGTATTATAATGACGTATTTGCAAATTGTGACAAAGATATGAAGAAAACTTGGCGCTCTTTAAACACTGTTCTCAACAGACAATCCACAGTTGACAAAATGGGAAAATCCGATATGAGGGCAGTGAGATTTTAAATCCCAGTGACACTAGTAATGTCTTTAAGAGCTTTTTAAGTACGTAGAAAAGGCACTGAGGAACTAAAGAACCCCAAACCAAAACAAAAACCCTGTCGGATCACAAACAATGCCAAACTATACACACCATGTAACAGGGAACAAGAGTCTTTGTTACTACCGAGGTCCAGAAACTGCCAGTGCAGCCAACCCTAGAACAACACCCTAGCCCAACAACCACAAACCACCCCAAAACAAAGTCCCACCCGTCAACCAACCGGCCCACAAAGGCCACCGCGCCCGAAGGCGACACCACACGCCCAAAGGCTACCACACGCCCGAAGACAACATTACGCCCAAAGGCAACAACACTTAAAAAGTACTGGGCAAATACAGGGTGCCCCGGAGGCAGTTGTGGCAAAGGGTAACCTCATTACTAGTAATGTTTTTAAGACTTTCAATCCCTAACTTCAAGGTCAGCACAACAGACTGAAAAACAAAGGAAACAGCGTGTTTCTCATCAATGTGAGGAAGCAGGGGCAGACCCAGGGTTGGGGGGGGGGGGGCAAAGCATGCTGGGTCGGACCCAGCTTTATTGTTGGGGGTGCAGGCATTGAAGACCCTCCCCCCCTCTCGTGTCAGAACCTGCATTTTTGGCGTTTTTCATTTTCGTGGACTTTATTTTTCTCTCAAAAACTTTTTGTCTAAAATAAATACGAACTGTGAGAAGGGTTGGTTGTCTGTCATTGAAAATCGGCCCCTCACTGAATGAGAGGCTTCAACTATGCAGCAGGCGCGGCGGAACGAAAAAAATGTGGGGGGGGGGGGGGCTGAGTGCAGCAAGACTAAGCGGAGCGCCACCATCGGTTGGCGCGGAGCGTGCAAGATAATTTTTGGCTTCATTAACCCTTGAGATGGCCGGAAATGGCACTTCCCGAGTGTTCAAAGCTGCATGTACCCAGCCTTGAAATATGGATCACATGTCTGCAATTCTCAATTAAGGAGAAAAAAATCTATGTAAAATGGTAATACATTTTTCTAAGCGGAGCGCAACCATCAGTTAGCGCGGAGCGTTCAAGAAAATTTTTGACTTTGCAAACCCTCCAGATGGCCAGAAACGGCACTTCCCGAGTGTTCTTAACAGTATCTATTCATCCTTGAAATATGGATCTCATGTCTGCAATTTCTTAATTAATGAGAAAAAATTAATCCTCATCATGTGATTTTTTTTTCTTGCTTATAGAAAAGCCGAATCACTGAGGAAGGGTTATACGCAAAATTGAATTTTATAAAAGGGAGAGGAATCATAACTCTTATGAAATAACATTAAATTTTTACCTATAGTTTTTCGAGTTTTTGAACCAATGATGTAACCAAATTTGCAAGCTAAAGTAAACTTTACGCAAACAGGAGTGACGTCATTTCCTTAAAGTAATGGACTGATTTATGTATATCATTAAATTTAAATCCCATTTAGTGTCCTTCATAACCGTATGGTATCATTACGTAATATGCATAGGAGATATTGAAATTTTGCTAATTGCACCCTTAAGGGTCTAAGACAAAACGATTGAAAGGCACAGAAAAGGGAGAACTGCTCATCAGTGTGAGAATGTGGAATCACTCCAGCTTGCTTTGAGTTCACTTTGCTTTGAAAATACAATTAAATCAACTTTTTATATTGATAGAAAATGCATTTTTTGGTCTGCAAAGAACTGCCCAATTTTATCTTAATTTAAAATGTATCTAAAGACTAAAAATTTAACCAGAAAGCCTAAGGGCTTAGTGATTCCTTGCCGAATGGGGATGCCTTGTTGTACTGAGGTTCATCCCTCAGATTTATCTTCCTTGACTACATCACTTTACAATATTTTAACAGTTTCACCTCTGCTGACCTCACATGAACTTTGAACCCCACCAAATATAACAAAAAAGAAAAAAGAAAGTGTCTTGAAAGGAATTCAACTCCAATGGATCTTGGATCTTGAAAATTCTTGGGAAATTTTGTTTTTTGACCTCTGGTGACCCCTGATGACTATCTTGGCAATTCTTGGGAAATTTTGCTTTTTCACCTCTGGTGACCCCATATAACAATCTTGGAAATTCTTGGGAAATTTTGCTTTTTGACCCTTGGTGACCTCAGATTACGATCTTGGGAATTCTTGGGAAATTTTGCTTTTTCACCTCTGATGACCCCATATGATGATCTTGGGAATTCTTAGGAAACTTTGCTTTTTAACCTGTAGTGAACCCGGATGACAATCTTGAGAATTCTTGGGAAATGTTGCTTTTGATCCCAGTGACCCAAGATGACAATCTTGAGAATTCTTGGGAAATTTTGTTTTTTGACCTCTGGTAACCCCAGATGACCTTGACCTCCACCAAAATTGATAGGGTTTTCCCCCTCAACATGGCAAATTTATATACAAAATATGAAAAGTGGCTGTCACTGCTATCGTGAGATATTGTGATTACAAGCCATTTACAAGGTTTCTGTAAGTTCAACCTCTGCTGACCTCAGATGACCTTTGACCTCTACCAAAAACAATAGCATTCTTCCTCTTAACATGACAAATCTATATCCGCCATTCCTATCTTGACATATCCCAATTTCAAGGATTTCGGTCTTTGACCTCTGGTGACCTCAAATGACCTTTGACCTCTACCAAAAACAATAGGGTTCGCTCTCTCAATATGACATATCTATATACCAAATATGAAAAGTGTTGGTCACTCCTATCTTGAGATAGTGATTACGAGCTTTTCGGCCTTTTACCTATGGTGACCTCAAATGACCTCTGACCTTCACCAAAAATAATAGGGTTCTTCCTCTCAACTTGATGAATCTATCTACCAAATGTGAAAAGTGTTGGTCATTCCTATATTGAGATAGCATGGTTACGAGCCTTTTCGGCTTTTAACCTGCGGTGGCCTCAAATGACCTTTGACCTCCACCAAAAACAACAGGGGTCTTCCCCTCGACATGACAAATCTGTATACAAAATATGAAAAAGTGTCGGTCATTGCTAACTTGAGATATCGTGTTTACAAGCCATTTACGAGGTTTTTTTCAGTTTAACCTCTGGTGACCTCAGATGACCTTTGACCTCTACCAAAAACAATAGGGTTCTTCCTCTTGACATGCAAAATCTGTATACCAAATATGAAGTGTCGGCCTTTGCTATCTTGAGATATCGTGTTTTCGAGGTTTTTCGCAGTTTAACCTCTGGTGACTTCAGATGACCTTTGACCTCTACCAAAAACAATAGGGTTCTTCCTCTCAACATGACAAATCTATATACCAAAGATGAAAAGTGTCGGTCATTGCTATCTTGAGATATCGTGTTTACAAGCCGTTTACAAGGTTTTCGCAGATTAACCTCCAGAGACCTCAGATGACCTTTGACCTCTACCAAAAACAATAGGCTTCTTCTTGACATGACAAATCTGTATACCAAATATGAAAACTGTCAGTCATTGCTTAACTTGAGATATTGTGTTTACAAAGTTTTCGGTATTTGACCTCTGGTGACCTCAAATGACCTTTGACCGCCACCAAAAACAATAGGGTTCTTCCTCTCAACATGATAAATCTATATACCAAATATGAAAAGTGTCGGTCATTGCTATCTTGAGATATCGTGTTTACAAGCTAGGCGTCACATACACACACACATACACACATACACACACGACATCAGTTACAAAGCTTGAAAAATGAATCAAAATGGTATAATTGCCATCTTTACAGGAATTCCTGAGCTGAGATATATAAAATGTTGGTGCTTATTTAATTTAAAATGGTAGATGGCGCAATAATTTGTAATGTCATTCTTGTACTACTCAAATTACATTCTTTGTTTTCTTTATTTTTTCGAAAGCCTTTGCACCTTGTGCCAAAATATGATCACTTTCGCACTGTTATAGGGTGACTTACCTATACAAAACCTCTCCGTACAACAGTAATTTTTGCAAGGTTATATAAACACTCTTCATTCAATTTCAAAAGGAAACAAAAGCAAGTAATGTGAGTTTTACAGGAAGATCATCACAAATTATTGCGCAATCGACTATTCCAAATAAAGTGAATAAATTTTAACTTTTCATATCTCAGCAACAGGGTGAGCTATGAAAATGAGAGTTGGATGAGTGAAATTCGTTTCCAACGTCTAAAATATATATTCTTATAATTTTACATTTCAGGGTCCACTTTAAACTCCTGAAATGAAACGCATGTATGGGATAAGAGACAAAACTGATTGAAATTTGTTTCATTGCAGTATTATTTATGTAAAATTTGGACTTTAACCTTTGGGATGGCGTCACCAGGGAGGAGGGAGGGAGGGAGATTCCGTACCATAACACACGTCAGTCTTTAAGCGCCTGTCACACCTCACCGGATTACAATAACGGAGAGGAAACGAAGACCCAAAATGGCACTCCGTTGACATACGTTAGTATCCGTTTAGTCTCCTGTTCTCCTCCGCCGACTTTGTTTCATGACCGGGAATTTTGAACATCCACAAAACTTGGACTGGACGTCGAGCGAAAAAGGTCCCCCTCACGCATTCGTTTCTTATCCGTTAAGCTTCCGTTTTATCATTTTCTCGTGCGTTTCTCATACTAGAAATTTTTGACATGACTCGCGCATTTGCCTGGACTCTTTAGTGAAATTTGACCCCACTTTTTTTAGTTAATTATACCCCAACAATGCACCTTTTTCGTTTCTGAGTGGACACCATATAAAGGCCCTGTCACATCTCACTGGATTGCAATAACGGAGAGAGAACGAAGACCAAAAATGGCACTCCGTGAACGATGTACGTTAGTATCCGTTTAGTCTCCTGTTCTCCTCCACCGACTTCGTTTCATAACCGGAACGTCCGGTATGAACGGCGAGAGATTTTGAACATGCACAAAACTTGGACCGAACGTCGACCGAAAAAGGTCTCCTTTACTTATTCGTTACTTTTTCGTAAAGCGTCCGTTTTATCGTTTTCTCATGCGTTTGTCATACTGGACTTCTCCGTTAGTATCCGTTCGTCCCGGGTGATTGCTATTGCTCTCCGGATCATTACCGGACAACGAACGGAGGAAACGTAAAAGTACAGTACCTATACCGAATGATCGACGGACACTAACGCATAAGTAACGAAAGCGTAAAGGAATGGAACTGACAATGAAGGGATAGGTAACGTACGTTTTGAAGAAACGAAAACACCCAGGCAAAGAAACGTATGAGGGACGGACATAGACCGAAGATGCAGCGTACTTGCATCCTTTCCCATCATTGGAAACTGAGGAGAGGTTCCCCCACTCCTCATTCTTCTCCTGCAACCTCTACTGTCAGCACCTACTACAATCTACTACAAAGCAAACAGCATGGACCCTTCAGAAACATTCAAGCTTGAGACCACAGTGTTAGTTTTACAAGCACAGATGCCTGTCATTGAAGCCAACATCAAGTACTATGAACATGTCAAGAAGAAACGGAAGAGGAGGGTTCTGCGTAAATGCTGGTCTAGGGCCTGGCTAGGTCCAGAGAGAAGACGGCAGTTTGGTCTTTATGACCAAAAGTCTTTCATCAACTTCATGAGGATGCCCTTGAAATGTTCGATGAGATGCCGCAGCGGGTGGGCCCGCGTATCACCAAGCAGTACACGTTCTTTAGGGCACCTATTGAACCTGGGATGAAATTGGCTATCACATTGAGACATCTTGCATCTGAATCCAAGTACACGAATATGCAGTTCGGTTGGCGTGTACCCCACAACACGATCTCTGTCCTCGTTTGAGAGGTAAATATATTTTGTGTAAATCATAGTACACTTGATTTGTTTAGTGAAAATGAATGTTTCTTGAATAATACCGGTTTGTAAATTTACTTTTACTTTACTATGTTTCCCAATTCTGTCTTTCCAGGTGTGCCATGCAATCTAAGACGAATACCTAGATGAGGTGATGACGATGCCAACTACTGCTGCCGAATGGGCTGACATCGCTGATGGCTTCATGAAGAAATGGAACCTACCTCACGTTTTGGGTGCCTTGGACGGCAAGCACATAGCCTGCAGGTGTCCACCTGGGTCCGGTTCCACCTACTTCAACTACAAGTTTTCTCGGTTGTCCTTCTTGCCCTAGTCGACTCGGACTACAAATTCATCTGGGCTGACACGGGGCCGTGGTGCAGCCTCCGATGCTCAGATGTGGAATGAATCTGATCTTAAAGCTGCTGTAGGAGACGGTAACCTTGACCTCCCAGAACCCGATCCCCTCCCAAATGACACAGAGAAAGTACCTTATTTTTTCATTGGTGATGATGCTTTTGGCTTAAGGACTGAAATGCAGAAGCCATGCAGCCAGAGAGGGATGGTCCGTGAAGAACGGATCTTTAATTACAAACTGTCTAGGGCCCAGAGAGTGGTCGAGAATGCCTTCGGGATTCTTGCCAACCGGTTCCAAGTCCTTATGACAATGCAGCATAACCCAGCAACCGTCCGTCTCATCGTCACCATTTGCTTGGTTTTACACAACCTGACGAGGACAAGGTATGCCCATATGCGGAACCGTCTTCTTGATAGAGAAGACAAGGACCAGAACCTTGTGCCCGGCGAGTGGAGAAAGGGGCGGCACATGCGTGACTGCCACGTGGTTCAGGGGCTAAACAGAGACAATCGCGAGGGCAAGAAGCTGCACAGTCTCCTAAAGCATTGGGTGAACTCCACGGCCGGCTCAGTCCCCTGGCAGGAGAGCATGATCTGAAGACTTTATTTGAGAACGTTGAGAACGTAATTTTCCTCTGTTTTAAGATGCTGGTGTAATTACTGCACAGTGAGCCTCTAATTTATGATAACCTTGATGTCATAATCACGGAAATAAATACCTTTTCCTCTTATTTTTTTATTTGGTTCAATTTCGTTTTTTTGACTGCATGTGTAAAACTTTATTGTTATAATAAAAACAGGGTTGCAGCCGCGGCGACAGGCCGGGATGCATTCCTTGCAAATCAGACTACCGGATGATGCATCAATATTTACTGCCGAACTTCAGGCACTTCATCTGATTGAAACCTCGGAAATTCTCCAGTTCATTGTGTTCACAGATTCAGTATCCAGCCTTTTAGCACTTAAAGGCCATGAGCTAAAACACCCTTCAGTTACAGCTCTCCGTGAAGCTTACTCCAATTTGGTTCAATTACAAAAATCGGTTGTGCTAGCATGGGTCCCTAGTCACGTGGGCATACAAGGGAATGGAAAAGTCGATGCACTTGCTAAAGAAGCCCTACAGATGGACGTCACCAATCTCTACTTGCCTCACACTGATTACCGCCCTAAGATCCCATCACTCTGGGACGCCCGTACCGAGCCCACGGATTAAAAAGATAAGGTCCCAGTCGGAGTATTTAGTGTGAATGGTTTTGCCTTTGTGTCCCCGTTTTCTTTTGGGGTTTCTGTTCTGTTTGTGTCTGTGCCCATGCATGCCACAAAGTTTTTTTTGGTAGTTCAGTGTGTGTAAATAGGTTTGCTTTGTTCCACATTAGGTTCGCCCGGCTACAAGCATGTAAAGAGCACATCACATTGTTAATACTGTAAATAGTGGGGGTTGGCCACATGAATGCTGGCCTGGTGTATATAGTTGTCCTTGTGTTTCATGTCACGTCCGGTGTTTTGTTCCGGAGCACGTAAGGAGCACCCATACTTACAAAAAAGCATTGGACAGACTCAACCTGAACACTCTTCTGTTGATGTAAATGGGTATGTAAATAGTTTTGCCTAACTTTAGTGAGATTGTAAATAGTTTTTCTTTTTAAGTACGCAGAAACGGGCACTAGAAACAAAGGGCGAGAACCCAAACCGAGATTGTAAATAGTCCTATGTAACTAGTTTGGGTTCGGGGTGGTTTTGTACATAGTTATCGCAGAAATTTTGTTTGCTAGCGCAATGTACAGAATTCTGTAAATAGTTCACCTTTGTATTTTTGTCCGGTCAGGTTTAAGTTCTCCTTTGTTTCTTCGTGCCCGTTTCTACGTACGAAAAAAGCTGGCTTTGTAAAATCGAAATGGCAAGAACTATGGGATTCCTTTCCCGAAAACAAATTGTACCGTGTTAAACCAACGGTCGGAACTGGGGGACATGGAACCCCCAGTGAACGGAGAGATGATTTAGTTCTGACTAGGGCTCGCATCGGTCACACCTACCTTACCCCATGCCTATTTACTTCACGGGGATGAGAGACCATATTGTATACCCTGTGATTGTGCTGTCACCGTCAGTCACATTCTCGATGACTTATGAATACTCCCATATTCGCCAGAAGTACTACGCTCTGCCAGACCTGAAAACTTTATTTGAAAAGGCAGATCCTTCCCTTATTTTTGACTTTCTCAAGGAAAGCACACTGTATAGAAATTTTTGACATGACTCCCGCATTTGCCTGGACCTTTTTGTGGAATTTGACCCCGCCTTTTTAAGTTAATTGTACCCCAACATTGCACCTTTTTCTTTTCTATATGACACGATCGTGTTGGTGTGTCGTGAAATCCCATCTAACTAACAAATCTAACAAATGCATCTTCGGAAGTAGGAGCTGGCGGTGATGCTGCCTTCCCCTTTCCTCTCTCTTGCCTCTCTCGTCGACTGCTATGAATACTCCCATATTCGTCAGAAGTATTACACTGTGCCAGACCTGAAGACATTGTTCGAGCACATAGATCCGTCTCTCATTTTGGACTTTCTCTAAGAAAGTAACCTTTATAGGAAGTTTTGACATGACTCCCGCGTTTGATCTTGTCTAGACTTTTAGGATTTTTCCCAAAAGTTTCTCTTTAGTTTTACCGTTTTTATCTTGCTGACACTACATAACACATTTGTGTTGATGTGTCGTTAAATCCCATCTAACATCTAACATCTCTTTGCCCTTTGGCATGTTGGCTTCTTGATGTTTACCGGCTAAGAGCTCGAAGGCGTCTGATTTCGGGTCTCCGAAGGCCCAGGCTCTCTACCCGGTACTCGTCAGTAACGTGTCCGTTAGCGATACGTTGTATCCGTCTATTCTCCGTTTCTTCTCCGGTTTTAGTCCGGTCTGTCCGTTAGTTCTCCGGTACTCCTACGCTATGTACGTTCTTTATCTGTTGTCTGTTACCATTTCGTTCACATCCGTTTGGTGTTTGTTAGACAGTCCGTTGTTCATCTGTTCCTGTCCGTTCCTATCCGTTTCTTGTCTGTTTGTTGTTCGTTTTAACCGTTCAACTTCCGTTACTTTGCAACCACCGAGATGCAGACTCGACAACTTTTGCCAACGGAAATGACCGGATGAGTGTTTTTGTCTTCGTTCCCTCTCCGTTCGTGCAATCCGGTGAGATGTGACAAGGCCCTAACACAGTCGTGTTGGTGTGTCGTAAAACACCATCTGACTAGACTTCTTCGCAAGTATCCGTTCGTCTCTGGTGATTGCTATTTGCTCACCGGATCATTACCGGACAACAAACGGATGAAACGTAGAAGTACAGTACCTGTACCGAATGTTCGACGGACACTAACGCATAAGTAACGGAAGCGTAAAGGAATACAACTGACAATGAACGGATAGGTAACGTACGTTTAAATGAACAAACGTTTGAGATGAGTGATCGCGGTTCTGAGGGAGGGGTTAAGGGGAGGGGGTGTGAAAGATTTTTCGACTACCGGGAAGCCTTAGACGCAATCTGGTACAATATTTTGCATCTTTTGAAGTCATCTTTTTTTCTCGAGAAATCTAGTTTCTAGGTAAGTAATCCAACGTTCTTCAGTTTTGGCCGACTACAGTTTTACAATTTTGTTGCACTTATTGTCGACGATTACATAACAAAAGGCCAAGGGGGCGCAGAATGGAAGTTGCCATCGAAGCGGAGCGCCATCATAGTTTGGTGCGAAGCGTACAAGAGAATTTTCGCCCTACATACCCCCCAGACTGCATGAAATGACACTTCTCGGGATCTTGGGGGGCAGTTTTAAACCGTACGATACTTGATACGTGACGACTGACAGGCATGCGCGTGTGAACGGCGTTTGGTTGCGTTGGTATAGAAGCGGAGCGCTACTAACGGTTGGCACGGAGCGTACCGTTTAAAATGTTGCCAAAATGGCTTCTGTATCGCAATTTAATGGTCCTTCTCAGACCTTTAAAATTGCACTGAAGCCATCTTGATATGTGGCATGATTTTTACTGGCAGAGAGAAATTCAGTCATGGGTCTTCTGGGATGTAGAAGAGGCCTAGTGTAAGCTTCTGAGGTGGATGCAGATAGGCTATATAGCAAATGATGAATGCGTGTAGACTCGAACATTCCACATCCAAATATTTGCACGAAGGACTATTGCAGTATGAGGTGGATGTACAATGAGTTAGACAGAGAAGACCGCGCAAAATTTTCGAGGATTTATACCGAACATGTCCTATATGCGACGGATAATGTATCGCAATACTTTTATTCCATGATACCGTTACCACCTCACCCCACCGCCTACAAAAATTATGCGTCTTAAAACGTTATTTAGACGATTTTATCTTTTGGTAAAAAAACGGGGGGGGGGGAATGCCTGCCCTGCCCCCCCCCCCGTGGCGCCACCCCTTTGAGAAAGTGATATAACCCCTGCTTGCACCAAGCTCACTTTGGGTCACAAATGGAGTAACTTCATTTGCTGATATTTCGAGTGCTACATGTCCGATTTGATGGACTCTCCACCAAATCGCGTGGAATTTAGTTCCTCATTCCCATATGAAAATAAATTTTTTGCTTAAAGCCTTTCCTTTAAGTGACGAATGTAAAATACTTTATGAAATTATCGTGATTATGGTAGGGTCTAACTGCAGATCATGCATGTTTCCACTTTATAAATGTATGTAAAGTCAGAAAGGGGGAGGGGGGGGGGCGCCAGAGTTCGGAACACGATCTCAATTCCCGAACTCGAGGCCGCCCCCAGCAGCGACTTGAAATTTGCTCGGATTGCAAACCCATTCCAGCAGACGTCAAAAAATTATTAACGTTACCGAAAACACGAGATACATTCTTAAATTCAAACAATTTAACACAAATGGTCGCACACAGTCAAACTAAATGCAGCGTGGACTGGACCATGAAATTGCTTCCTAAAATGACCACCTCTTTCCAGAAAAATGTACTTAAAAAATAGCGTTAAAAAAGCAATTGCACAATTGTATGATATTCTACATTGTCGCTCACCGGACTCGAAGTTGGCCCGGAATCGGGGACACGGGACTATGAATTGGCTCGGAAAACGGATGGTGTGGACTCAGAAGTAGCTCGAAAATGGTGGCCCACTGGAATCGAAAATTGTCATCGAGTTAACTGACCTTCAAATACCCGTACTGGGTAAATAGGTATTGGCGTGACGTTTCAAGTGAAGTGAATCAGATGGGGGGAGGGTTACTCTATTTGTGAAAGCAGTTCTGGTGAGCAGTTTTGCATGCTGTTGAGACTTGTGACATAAATTTTACGGAGAATGCATCCGGTTATCAAATGTCCCGATTTCATGGGCCGAGCTTTTGGGCATGTATAATCTCTAATGAACACTGAGGTGTTTATTAACGCACAGTATCACCATCCGACTTTGATATGCATTGGTCATGGCAAAGGGCTGTTCGCTTGCGTTTCTGCTGTTTTAATATTATTCCAAACATTGTAGCCTTTTCAAGCCAATAGGAAACTGAGTATTGACAGGTAAACACACACACTCACAGTCTCTAGAATTTTGCTGGTTTAGTAAATTACATGTTGTCTGCATAAAGGACCGGACCATTCCTTTTCCTTTAATGCTTTACCATGATACGAATTCGTGTACGTAGTGGGGTGAAAGGAAGTCAGTTATGTGCTTTACGTTGAGTTTCATATAATCCGAAAGTTAATGAACCGAAAACTAAGTGATGTGCTTACGACTAACATCGACTACTACAAATGTCCAATACAAAACACATCATGGCAGGAATCTAAAGAAAATGAAATCAAATATGCTAACTTCCATGCACAAGTTGCTATAGCGTTGCTGAACGTTTGTTACAAAGGGTGTTATGTAAAGAGTGTGGAAAATGAATAAACCCCGCAAATGTATTGAAGTGAATGCAATATCTCAAAGATTAAGATCAAAGTTTATAACATTGTCATTCACCCAACCCTTTGGATCCATTAGAACATCTATGTTATCAACTACAACACAAGCACGCTATAAGGTTTTGTACACAATTGCAATATATATAGTACAGCTTTCACACAGTGATATAAGTTGAGCACGGTAAAACGACGAGAGCGAAACGAAAACACGTCTGCTCTCGTCGAAGACCTGAACAGAACTCGTACGTTTGTTGTTGCCTTCGGGTGTGTGTTGCTGCCTTCTGGCGTGTGTTGTTTTCCTGTTTGTAAATGGTCTTGTGTGGTGGGGGTGGGCTGGGGGTGTCGTATATGTTGGCCACAGAAATTTTGTTTTGCTAGCTTGGTGTAAGGTAAATGATTGTAAGTAGTTCATGGTTGTGTTCTTGCTGGTCCGGGTTTGGTTCTTCCTGTTTGAGAGTGTCCGTTTCTATGCACTTAAAAAGCACATCTATGTCTCGCTGCATAATATTAATACCGAACCGTCTAATCACTAATTTTCTATCGTTGTCGGTGTTGTCATTGTCCTCATCCGAGTCCATGCAATGGGTTAAATCAATTACTGTATCACTCTCCCCTGAGGTGTGTTGCGGGTCATGCTTGATGGGAGTCGCTTTCAAACTATCAAAGTGTGTATGTATTTCGGGAGCCATAGGCCTATCTGTAGTAGGCCTTGATACGGCGTGTTCCGTTGTCCCATTGTGAGTCTTTTGGGCATCGGCTCAATTTCTTGGGCCCATCCGTCTTAATTTCAACGCCCTGTAAGAATTTCTTCCGCTAGCGGGAATGGTACTGGCTGATACTTTCTGGGCACATGTCCTGTGTGTACAGAGCCGTGTGTGGTGCTTTTTTAAGTGCATCGAAAAGGCACATACAAACAAAAAAAAACTCAAACCGGACCGGACAGGAAACATAACGGGCAAAACTATCCACACACCCACCCATAATCAAACAGAAAATTATGTTCATTACAACAATAGAAACACACACAAAAACTGACAACCCAAATACCCCACAAACCAACCACCCACCACCCAACAACAACAAAAAACCAAAACACCAGACCAAAACAATCACCACCAAACTGCCACGAGGGTGGTCCAGGGCGGGGTCCACCTGCCACGAGGGGTCCGGGGCGGAGGTCACCTTGCTATATTTACAGTATGTGACCACTATATACACTATTTTACAACCAAAAACAAAAACCAGTCCCGAAGAGATCGAACGAGCCCGCCTGAGGGTTCGGGAACGTCCACTCTCCCCTGGACTCCAAACTGAACAAAACTGGGCCAAAATACAAGGCGCACCTTGCCCGTGTGTCGGTCAGATATCAGCCGAACGGCGAATAAGGGTTGATAGGACTAGTCCTCTCCTTTTGCATATGCATGTAAGGTACAGAGCATTGGTTGGAATCATTGTTTACCTTATCCGCCATGTCCGGTGGATGTGCTCAGTTTGCTCAGGTCTGTTTTTTTTCATTTGCGTGCAGAGCACTTTCATGCGACCACTGTCTGCTGTGCTGTTTTTCCGTGTACAAAGAAGTTGTGGGTAGGACTTTTAAACTGCATCCGGTTGTGGAGTTTGTTTTTCAAAACGTGGGAGTTTGGGATTTT
>JAIZAY010000449.1:0-46647 GCA_029531755.1 Holothuria leucospilota
GGAATTTGTAATTAAATTTTCTCACTTTAAAATTTGGGAAAACAAGAGGCCCTGGGGCAACGCAGGAAGTTTGACGGTCGGGAACTCAAGACATAATCGAGTAAACCCAAAAATGGGGTAAACATCAATAAAGTTTTACAAGCCTGTACGTAGGCTGATACTCAAAAAGGGGGGGCTTTTCACCTTTGGAATGGTGGGGGAGGTGTCAGGGATGGGATGTCCCTATCTGTTAATTGCCAGAAAGGGGAAATTTTGAAAATGCATATTTTTCATTTGAAAATATTTACGAGGATTTATATTTAAGTTTCTCTTGTTTGTGTACTTATTGAAGGTTACAAAGCACTATTAATGATGAGGACATACAAAGCTCCTACTTTTACCATATATACTAAATTGATGAATATTTAATGAAACTAATGCGGGCCCCCATTATATATTTTGATCAAATATAGAATTACAATTTAAGACTTAATTATTTAGGGAGGGGCCCTTCCAAATTTCGAAAATTTTGCCCTTTAATAAAGAAAATCAAACAAGCATGATAAATAGACCACGGCCGTAATAACCGGAGGCTGCCCTTATTGCACTCTTTTGGCCAGATCAAAATCCCATCAGTGAATTCACAACTTCCATAAAGTTTTTCGTTGGAAAATTAAAGGTTACTTAGGGATCCACAAACCACATGGACCCGGAAAAATTTTGCACTTTTCCCAACCAATAAAAATCGCCCCCGGATAATTGCTATTTTTCAGTACATGTAACATTGCTATTGCAAAGGAAAGAACGGATGGGGCCCTTCCAAAAGGCAAGATGGATTTAGGGCCAATGGTGCAATCCAGTTCAATGATGCTTTTGTAACAATAGACCAGACTGAACAACATTTGAAGTGAAAGATTCCCCGATTGTCTACTGAGTCCCGCTTGTTTTGATGGAATGGCCCTTCATGTAACGGTTTAAGTGGAATCCAGTTAAGTATCCCTTTTGTAACAGTGACAACCGACATGAAAAACATTTGAATTGAAAGATTTGCTCTAGATTTTCTACTGAGTTCGGGATTTTTGAATCTAAGGCCCCAAAATGTGGCAAAAAATTTTCGCGCGCTCCCCGCGCGCATGTATGGCTTATGTTCTATTTTATGCACCTGGATTGCAACGAATTTCGGGCATTTTTTGAGATTCGGGCAAAAGATTTTCTAATCCCGCAAATTGGAAAGTCCCGTACGGCCTATGATTATTACTACCGTCCCTGTAAATTGTAATTATCTAGGAATTTTGGATCATACAACAATATCATGGGAGTCGCGGTCTCCAAGAATTAGTTTTGTCCTCAAATAGTTTCACTCCCACCGCAAACATTCAATTTATATAAGCCCCCTGGCTTAATGGTATATGTAGTCTAATGATTTACTGTTCACTACTTCACACATTGTGGTCTTGTTTACCCCAAGAACTAGTAAAGATTCACTAAACCGAGGAGATGAAAACTTCCTAATAAAGTAAAAAATTCTTCGTGATAATTCAATTTTAATTTTTGCACCAAATATAGCACCATTTTGGCATCGGCCCACCATTCGTGAGCACTTTTCCAAAGAGGGAGAGAGACATCCGCCTCCCTTAGACCTCACCCCGGACGCGATTCGCAAATGGTGAAAAGTCCCGCCCCCCCCCATCTTTGGAGATGGATTCCACCCCGTGATTTGACCAGGCTTGGTAAGCCTTTATCTGATGAATGTTTGAAATCTCCCTTATTATTGAGTTTATTCTATTACTGGGGTGCATATTGCTAGGGGGATGTCCCCCAAGAGGAGTGGAGGCACTACTATTCTCGGTTGCCTTGCTTTGTGGTTTTTGGTTTGCTGTTCCTTTTGTGTCCTTTGTAGTATAAAATTTGATTATTGCGTTCTCTCCTTGTCAGCGTTCTTGTACTACTACCCCCTCAGGCTACGGCTCTGATGTTATTCCCCAAAGTATGTAGTAGAGTATACTTCATCGAATTTGCCGAGGCTCTGTCTCTGTCCCGCTCTGTAACTGGAGATAGCCTAGGGCATTTTTACATTTGTCGCTTAACCTAAGCAAAGTCAAGTATCTTTCGCTGTTGTTCATTAATTTTAAAAATGCATGAATAGCCAGATCGCAGTTAACAGTTAAGTGACAAAAACCCTAAGCCATAACCTATGCTACCTCTTAAAGAGCCGGATGAATTTTGATCCAAATCCGGATCAAGTTTCATTCCGGATTCCGTTTCCCAGGGGTAACCTATCCGTTCCGGATAAAAAATTACTCGGAATTCCGGATAAAACCAAAATGAACCCTTTACCGGATCAAAATCTGATCCCGGATTCCGTTTCCCAAAGGCAACCTATTCTCCATCCAGATAAGAAACGACTGAAATTCCGGATAAGCAAAACCAATGACCCCATTCGGTTCAAATCTGCAATTGATCCAGCTGGAAACCCGGAGCACATAATTGATCTGCACTGTTGCTGTTCTCAATAAGAGGCGCCTGTTCTGGATTAAAAATTCACATTTCTCACCATCGAATTTCTCTGAAGGAAACACAAGGTGGCAATGGCTCAGTCCTCTCCACTTACAGCATTGGAATGATAAGGTGCCACAAAATTTTAGTAAAGCCTCGAAAATAGAAAGTTCAATGGTAGAAAAATAAGAAACAAATAATAGCTACAAAATATTGGTTGAGTTGACTATGTATTTGTTGGAGCCGACTGCAATGCAAAACAAATTGACCTATTTCCAACAACAAAAAATCTGCTCCATCATGAAAAAGCAGCAGCAGTTTCAAAGCTTCACAATGTGTCATACAACTAGACATGTTTACAGTTATGGTCTTTAAACGATGTTTATGGAGAGAAAAAACCTTTAAAGAGACGAGCAATTGTTGATAAATGTACAAAAAAAAAAAAAAAAATCTTCAAGATGATGGAGAATGACCAAAGCACGACCTTAATCGAGACACCAATGTTGATACATGTAACCATTGAAAGTAAAGTTTATGGTATGGCTTACAGCACACAATTGATATCTATTTAGTACTTTTTTTAATTAATGAGTACGTTTCCCATTTCACAGATGCCCATACTGTTTTGCCTCTTTACTTCATAATTAGCTCTTTCATTTCTCACGGTTTTGATAAAAGTGTCTTGAAAGCTGCTTCCAAAATAGTCATTACACGGGACGGTATTCAGGATATTACTCATTTCTGATCCAGTAACTGTAGTAACAGCTAGCAGCAGTTTATATAAAAAAGTGGTTATGTGTATTATGCCCTTTAACCAAACATGAAATCCTGCGTGCATAACTGTGAGCCTACTTAATATTTACTTTAATAGTAAATGAAGTGACTAAGATTATCAAGAGGATACAAATACAGAAACAATAAAAAAATTGAACCTAACTTCATTATTTTTTCCATTCCACGTTGGCATTGGGATTTCATGAACAAGGGTCAGTTGGGGTTGAGAGCAGTGGAATGGAATAGCCACTAACTATGTGGTTATAGATAGATCCTATCCGATCTCTGAAGTAACAGTGGAAATTACATTCTTTACATTACACTCTAACTACATAACACTCTTATTGGCAGAATACAATGGTTGTTTGCATGGTATGGATTGTGCGATTTGTGTGGTCTCGCCAAAGCATTGGATCAAGCATTGATTACTATTCTTTGTGTTATAGCTGGATTAAAAAACTTTATTAACTCTGCAAACCAGTGGTGATGGAGTGTCCCTATTTATGGATGGGATGGTAAAGTGACTTGTGATATGTTTGTTTCCTGGGTGGGGGGGGGTCACTAGGATGGGAGTGGGAGAGTTAAGGGGGTCACTGATAGGGCACTTGCAGAATTTGTCTGAAAGATTGAAAAGTTTGATAACATGAAAAACAAAATTTTGGCACCTACTCAGTTGTTTAATTTACTGTTCCAGTGGCAAAGTTTATTTTCCCTTTAATTTTTAGACATAAAAACTTATCTTGCTTCCATTTTAAAAGCCCTTCATTTTCATTTTCAGGTAATTTCTGGGCCATGTTTCCCCACACAATTAAGTAAAATTTATAATCATAACAATGTCTGTAGTAAGCTTCCTCTCGTAGTATTAAGATAGTTAAATATGAGTAAAGAAAACCATGGCAAACTTACAGTACTCATAGTGAAAATAGGCATGCAATACTTATATGATGTACTATGTTAGTTTGCAAAGTAGGCATGTTCCAGTTAGCTAGCCTCACACAGTATACTGTAACACTAAGCGATACATACCATGCAGTGCATACTCTTCATTTCATGTCAATCTCTGTATGGTTAAAAACTGTGCCTACCTGTAGGGCTTACCTGTTGAAATGGATTTATACCTCCTCAAGATACTACCTTCTTTCACAAGATGGTAGGGTCAAGGGAGTACTGCATTTTTCAAAAAGTCACCTATGGTACGTATTTGCACTGCCAATGTGTAATTTATGTTCCAGGCACATAAAAATAACTGATAGCAAATTTCAGCTCCCTTGGCAAATAGGTCCTGTTCCAAAGTAATTAAGTCAGCCCTTTTCTACATCAGTAATATCACCTACGTTAACTTCATGTTTTTCTTCTGGGCTTAAATTCTCCAGAACATAAATCTTTTGTGTCTGCTGCAGCCTCTGACCTCTTCCAGGAAGTAAGGGGTTGGGTGAAATCAGATAAAATGCGGCTCAAAAAGTTTTTTTCATTGCAGTTTTTAAAATATGAATGATCCCTTTGGTTTCAAGAAGTCTTTTTCAGCAGTTAGGCGACGTCCTGGCAAACACTTTCATTAATTGGTCATCGTGCAGAAGAAACATATTACAATAGACTCTACAGTTACTCTGCTAATTTTATTATTTAACATGCAGGAAGTGGTAGAAAATTATTACAAAAAATTTTTTTTTTTCTTTTTTCCCCCCCCCCCCCAACCTGTTTTTTCATACGTACTTGTAAAACAAAACGAAAAATTACCTTTTGACAGATGGCAGCTGGAACAATAACACTTGCATGTTGGTCAATTACGTTTGCAACATCTTTTTCAATATATGTGTTTGAAGACTACAGACAAGCCCAAGCAGCCTAAGTGATAGAAAATTAAACGACTGGTAGGCTCTTGTAGTTAATCTCCTCGCAATTGTCCTGGACACAAGTAAGTTGCACGTCTACTTTGGGCTCAGGGCCACTGCTTGATATCTCCTGATACTTTAGTAGCTGCTTTGCAAAGATGTCGTACTTAATTAGCACTAAACTTTAATGTTAAACTAGGGTCCTTGAACTCAATGTTGTGGATTTTCCAACCAAATGCAACTTTCCCCTTTACATCTTCCCTACATTGATGGACTTGATTGAAGCTAACTGCAAACTATCCCCAACTCCACTACAATTCAATGTGGCCTTACACCTGAGGAAGTATATATTCCGAAGTAAATCCTCTCGATAAAACTAAGACTAAGTGCATCAGCACTAGTTAAGGGCACATATGAAGGCCTTGCAGAGAGTATAAACACCACACTACTCAATTTAGATCACCGAATTGCTAGGCAATGAAATAACCTCAAGTGGTAGGAGTTAACATAAGATCCAGCAATATTGACCTGCCTTGAATCATACAAGATGAAAAAGTGTGCAGCTGGTTTAAAAATATGCATATTAATTTCCATAGAACATATTTGCGTTGACAACCCGCACCCCACCCCCAACCCCCCCCCACCCCCCTCCAACCGCAATACCTGCAAGGCTGTCCTATTTGAAATGCTGATGAAACAAAGCCTACAAAGAAAATTCAAAAATGTTTCCTTACCCTTCTAAGTGTCAGGGTCCAAAACTATTGTGTAACATCTAAACTTTGATTGGATTAATAACTTCTAGCTCCTAGTGTAGTTTCTCAGGTTTGTGGTCTATGTCCCGCCTTACTTACGCTGAACATTTTTCACAAGGTGCAAATTAGCTTGTTGCCTTTCATAATGACCTGTGATCAGAGAATACGTATTATGTCACAAAAATGTCTTAATGAGCATTTTTAAAGTGATCTACAAGATTTCCGTCACAATTTACTTAGCCACTTATACTTCCTCATCACTATTGTAATTAAAACGAACAGCAAGGGACAACAGACAAACAGAGGTTGTAGCCCCCACCCGCCCCTCACCCCATTGCAACAGTAGAACCTATAAAGCCTCGTAAGCTCCAGGCTTCTGTGATCACTAATTCATTTTTTTAGGTACATTGCAAGTTCAGCTTTTTTGGTTAAACCCGCTTACCCCCCTTGAATCTCATTTGCTCAATTGATACAAGCCTACAGTGAGCCAACTAACTGGAAAAAAGGCTAGTTGCCAAGCTCGAATTGGAACCAATTTACAGGTTATGGAAAACTGGCCATTAAACTAACTTCATCTAATCAGTTGACCATACCAGTGGATCTAATTTATAAAGACTACTCATTGCTCAGGTGGCAACTGTCCCGTGGCCAGGGTGTCGGTATTAACTGGTGTAAATTTTTGTGCATTGTAACAAACAAGGTTTTTGCTAACAATATTCGTTTTTCACTGGCTATATTGAAGGCAGTAGGGGACGTTGCCCGACAGACTACAATACTGAGCACTACAAAATTTTAGACCTGGGAGTAACTATGATTTTTTACTCTGAACACTTGTGGGCGAGGTATTCACCCAAGCATGATGTTCCCTTTCCCAAACAAACGCTATCTATTTTCAAATTTAGATTTCAAGTTGTATTATTTTGTAAAAGCATGAGTCCCAATTAGGTTCTTTACACATGTTAAGGAAAGTGATGAACCAATTTATAATTGGGTTATTGTCATTTTTTCAGAAAACATGGGCTATAAAAAAATTGTTTGCATAAGATTGTAGTAAAACTTAGACAAGAATAGATGCTTAGATAGAGTATGTTAACTCTCCTCGATCCCTTGATGGGTGGGGGGGGGAGGGTGGTTGGCAATGTTGCACTGCTGGGTCATGGAGGGATGTAGCAAGAACCCTGTTCAAATGAACAGGGTAAATCCATGTTTACAATCTCATTTTTCCACCAAAATTTGGAGATATTCCTGTATGATGGTGCTGCCATTATAATGTAACCATGTGCCAAGTGCAGGATCCAATGTTTTGAAGTTGACAAGGACCTGCACATGGAACGTGTATGGTCCCTCTTGCTGCCTAATTAGAACATTATTAAGCTTTACAACCCAAAAAGTTCCCAAGAAAGAACCTTGTAAAGTACTTACAATTACAGGTCTGTTTTCTACTTCTTTCTCTTCTTTGTCAAAGCAAGGAAAATTCTGCAATTATGAGCACTCAACACATTGGCAACCTTACAGTAAAGGTATCCCTTCACTCTGTTAGGCTGAAAAAAAATTAACACAAGTCCTGTTTTGTGAGGTGGAGAATGATACACAGTACAGTAATTGCCTTACAGTTAACCAAATGTTCCAAACAATATGTGTATATCAATCTTTGTCAAATTAACAACATTCAGAAACCGCATGTCAAATCTAACTACACACACAGGACTTTTTTGCTGACACACATCATTCAACGTCATACCACGACATAAAGCTACAAAATCAAAGCTGGATATCCAAGCCCTCCACTCCCACATGGGTCCAAAAATAGTGTTTTTGAGAGAGTAAATTTATGGACGATATACTTAGATCAGGTGCATACTTGCCAGACAGGTTGTGCGTTAACAAAACACTAATTCTTATATCACACACAACTATACACCATGCGACACCTCACCCAACTTTCCTCACTAGAAAATTTTTTTCAGTAATTTGTCCATGGTGGAAGAATTGGCAAGAAAGTGTTCAAGAAAGACAAGCTGAAGAAATGACACGTTGACAATTTTGATTAATGCTACCAGTGGAACCTTTGGTAATACTGTAGTATTGATTGCGATTAAAAATTATGCATGTTATGGTATTAAAATTACACTCAATGCTCAAAACTGACCCAGTAACCTTCTAGAGGATGAATTGTTTAACTACATTGACTGTCAGTTTTTCTTTTTGTGGAACTACTGTAAAACTTGGTTACATTTATTACATACCGTACAGTCCGAGTGGCGACCACAATTATGTACTCGTATACCTATCCCTTGTGGCTATGGAGTCCATTGTTTAAAATACCTAACTTATTCTAAATTTTAATATTCAGTCGCAGGATAACTTTACTTACTGTTTAGGATTTTAATTATCTATCAGATGAGAAAAACAAAGCCCTCACAGATTCTGTTGTGACATGTGAATGAACACCTCATTTCCCATATCTCCTTCATTGTCAGCGCCTAGTCATCTTTTCCCTTGCGGTGCTCTGAATAAAAAAGGCAAAATCAGACTAGTTACTAGCTAGCCAATGACATATCCAGTCAGGGCCGGCGTAACTTCCACAAAGAGTGTTTAATGCAAAATTTCCTTGACAGATACTGTAGATACAGTACAGTACTGAATGTACTATTGCTACACGTAACTAATACAATTTAATGTGTACGTAGTTACTGCAATTCGGTCTTTATACGCTTGATAAATCAAACTTAAGATCGAGCGTAACTCTTTGTGGAACGGGCCCCTGCACTGTAAATGTCATTGCTATGCTAGTAACTAGTCTGATTTGACTTTTTTATTCAGAGCACCAGGGAAATATGACTAGAGTTGCAATGAAGGAGATATGGAAGATGGTTCATCACATGTCACAACAGAATCTGTGAGGGCTTTGTTTTCTCATCTGATAGATAATTAAATCCTAAACAGTAAGTAATTATCCTGACTGAATATAAAAATTAGAATAAGTATGCTATTTAAACAAGACTCCTAGCCCAAAGGGAAGGTATACAGTACATACTTGTGGCCCACTCTTACTGTACGGTATGTAATAATGTAACCCAAGTTTACAGTAGTCACAAAAAGAAAAACTACAGTACATGTAGTTCAACAATTCATCTCTGGCATGTACAGTGTCATTTTTGAGCATGAGTGTTTTTTAATACCATACATGCATTATTTTTAATTGCAATCAATACTTACAGTATACCAAGGTCATGGTACATTATCAAAATGTCAAAGTGTCATTTCTTCAGCTTGTCTTGAACACTTTCTTGCAATTTCCACCTGGACAATTACTGAAAAAATTTTCTAGTGAGGAAAGTTGTGTGAGTTGTCATGGGTATAGTTGTGTGATATAGATTAGTGTTTTGTACGCACAACTGTCTGGCAATTACTGCAGATCTAAGTATATCGTCAAATTATTCCTCAAAAAACTATTTTTGGACCATTTGGGAGTGGACTTGATATCCTTTGATTTTGTGCTTTCTGTTGGTATGACTGTTGAATGATGTAGCAAAGTGTGTAGTTAGATTTGAAGGGTTCTGAATGTTGTTAATTTGACAAATATGATCTACACATATTTTTGGAACATTTGGTTACTGTAGGTACTGTACTGTGTATCATTCTCCACCTCAAAAACAGGACTTGTGTTAATTTTTTTCAGCTAACAGAGTGAAGATACCTTTACTGTAAGGTTGCCATGGTTGAGTTCATCATTGCAGAATTTCCTTTCTTTGACAAAGAAGAGAAAGATAGACAATTAGACATGTAATGTAAGTACTTTACATAGTGTTCTTTCTTGGACTTTTTGTGTTGTAACGCTTAATAATTTCTATTAGAGCAGAGGGCCATTCAGTTCATGTGCAGGTCCTTTTCAACTTCAAACATTGGACTGCACTTGGCACATGTTCCATTATATTGCAGCACATCATACAGATATCTCCAAATTTTGTGGAAAATTGAGATTGTAACATGGATTACCCTGTTCATTTGAACAGGGTCTTGCTACATCCCTCCATTGCCCAGCAGTGCACATTGCAACCACCCCTCCCCCCCCCCCCCTCAAGGGTCGAGGAAGTAACATACTCTATTAAGATCTTGTCTAAGTTTTACTAAATCTTATGCAACAATTTTTTAGCCCATTTTTCTGAAAAATGACAATACCCCAATTATAAATTTGGTCATCACTTTCCTTACATGTGTAAAGAACCTAATTGGGACTCATGCTGTTACAAAATAATACAACTTGAAATCAAATTTGAAAATAGATACTTGTTTGTGAAAGGAACATCATGCTTGGGTGAATACCTCGCCCACAAGTTCAGAGTAAAAATATAGTTCCTCGGTCTAATGTAGTGCTCAGTAGTGTAGTCTGTTGGGCAAGTCCCTATTGCCTTCAATATAGCCAGTGAAAAACGAATATTGTTAGCAAAACCTGTTGTTACAATCACAAAATTCACCATTAATACCGCACCCTTGCCTTGGACAGTGCAGCAATGAGTGTCTTTTATAATTTCCATGTAGGTTTGGTTAGATGAAGCTTAGTTTAATGGCCCAGTTTCCAACCTATTGGTTCAATTCGAGCTGGCCACAGCCTTTTTTCCAGTTGTGGCTCACTGTAGGCTTGTATTGAGCAAATTGATATTCAAGGGGGTAAGTGGGTTTAACAAAAAGCTGAACTTGCATGTACTAAAAAATGAATTAGTTGAAGCCTGAGCTTACAGGCTTTATATGTTTACTGTGCATGGGGGAGGGGGGGGGGGCTACAACCTCTTTTGTTGTTGTTCTTGCTGTTGTTTTATACATATATTGATGAGGAGTATAAGTGGAATAGTAATGTGAGTGAAATCTTGTAGATCACTTTAAAATGTTTTATACATTTTTTTGACATAATACGTATTTCTGATCACAGGTCATTATGAAGCAACAAGCTACTGCACCTTGAAAACTGGTTCGTGTATGTAAGGAGGGACTAGACCACAACTGAGAAACCTAGAGTAGAAGTCCTTATCCATCAAAGTTTGTTTACACAATAGTTTTGGACCTGACACTGAAGGGGTAGGAAACTTTTTGAATTTTCTTTGTAGCTTTGTTTCATCAGCATTTCAAATAGGACATCTTGCAGGATGCGGTGGGGGGGGGGGGGGTTGTCAAGCAACTTACTGTTCTATGGAAATTAATATGCATATTTTTAAACCAGCTGCACACTTTTTCATCTTGTATGATTCAAGGCAGGTCAATATTGCTGATCTTATGTAACCCTACCACTGAGGTTATTTCATGCCTAGAATTGCATGATCTAAATTGAGCTGTGGGTGTTATACTCTCTGCATGCCTTTGTGCCTTAACTGTGCTATGCACTATTTTATCGGGGATTTTCCTTCAGGATATTACTTCCCTCAGGTGTAATTGCACATTGAATTGTAGTGGAGTTGGGTAGTTTGCAGTTAGCTTCAATCACGTCCATCAATTAGGGAGATGTAGGGAAAGTGCATTTGGTTGAAATCACACCATTGAGTTCAAGACATAGTTTACATTAAGTTTAGTGTAACTTTAGACTCTTTGCAAGCAGCTACAGTATCGAGATATCAAGCAGTGCCCTTGCCAAAGTAGCTTCTTACTTGTTCCAGACAGTTGCGAGGAGATTTCTCAAAGCCTACCAGTGTTAATTTTCTATCACTTAGCTGCTTGGATTGTCTGTAGTTACAAACACATATATTGAAAAAGATGTTGCAAACGTTGAAACATGAATGTTATTTGTCCAGCTGCCATCTTCAAAGGTAATTTTCGTTAAAGTACGTATGAAAGTGAAAATTAATAATTTTCTACCCCTTCTGCATGTTAAATAATAAATTAGCAGAGTAACTTTAAGTTATTGATAATTTGTTCTTGCAGATGACCATTAATGAAAGTGTTGCAGATCTTGCCACTGCTGAAAAATACTTCTTGTAACCAAGGTATTCATATTTTAAAAACTTGATGAAAAACTTTTTGAGTGCATTTTATTGATTTCCACCAACACCTTACTTCCTGGAAGAGGTGCAGCAGACACAAGCTTTTGTTTTGGATTTAAGCCCAGAAAAACAACTGAAGTACCGTAGGTGTATATTACTGTGTAGAAAGGGGCTTACTTTGAACAGGACTATTTTGCAGGGAGCTGAAATTTGCTTTCAGTTATTTTATGTCCTGAACATAAATTACACATGGCAGTTGCAATAGACATGGGACTTTTTGAAAAATGCAGTATCCCTTGTCCCATTTTGAAAGAGGTAGATCTGAGGAGGATAAATCCATTTCAACAGGAAGCCTACAGTAGGTCACAGTTTTTAACCATACAGATTGAATGAAGAGTATGCACTGCATGTATTTATGCTAGTGTTATAGTATACTGTGTGATGTAGCTACTGAAATGCTACTTTGAAACTAAATGTATCATATAAGTATTGCATGCTATTTCACTATGAGTCTGCAAGTTGCCATGGTTTCTTTCTCATATTTAACTCTTTAATACTACTAAGAGGAAGTTACTACAGAATTGTTATGCTTCTAATTTTACTTAATTGTGTGGGGAAACAGGTCAGGCATTACCTGAAAATGAATGAAGGGCTTTAAAATGGAAGTTTTTATGTCTAAAATTAAAGGGAAATAACTTTGCCACTGGAACAGTAATTAACACTGAGTAGGTGCAAATTTTGTTTTCATGTTATCAAACTTTTCAATCTTTCAGACAAATTCTGCAAGTGCCATCAGTGACCCCCTTAACTCTCCCCACTCCCATCCCAGTGACCCCCACCCAGGCAAAAACATATAACAAGTACTTTACCTCCATAAATGGACAAGTCATCACACTGGTTTTGCAGAGTTCCATATAGTTTTAATCCAGCTATAACCAAATAATAGTAATCAATGCTTGATAATTGCTTTTGACCAACGCAATCCTACATGCAAACCAGCATGTGTTCGATAGAGTGTTACCTAAGAATGTATTTTCCACTGTTACCTAAGATCCTAGGATAGGATTTATAACCACATAGTAGTGCTATTCCATTCCCTGCTCCCACCCCAACTGCCTTGTTTCTGAATCCCATGCCAGTGGATGAAAAATAATGAAGTTAGGTTCAATTTTTTATTGTTTCTGTATTGTATACTCTTTATATCTTATTCACTTTCCTTACAATTAAGTAAATATTAAGTAGGCTCACAGTATGCAGCAGGATTTCATGTTTTGTAAGGGCATAATTCACATAACCACTTTTTATATAACTCTGCTAGCTGTTACTACAGTTACTGGATCAGAAATGAGTAATCCTGAATACCTTTTCCTTCAATGACTATTTTGAAGCAGCTTTCAAACACTTTTATCAACGTAAAATGAAAGGCTAATTATGAAGTAAGAGGCTAACAGTAGGCATCTGTGAAATGTGAAATGTACTCTTAATTAAAAAAGTACTAAATAGATCAATTGTGTGCTGTAAGCCATACCATAACTTTACTTTCAATGTTACATGTATCAACATTGCTGTCTCGATTAAGGTCGTGCTTTTGGTCATTCCATCATTTTAAGATTTTACATTTATCAACATTGCTGTCTCTTTAAAGTTTTTTCTCTCCATAACATCGTTTAAAGACCATATGTAAACATGTCTAGTGTATGACACATTGAAGCTTTGAACTGCTGCTGCTTTCGATGTAGCAGATTTTTTGTTGTTGGAAATAGGTCATTTGTTTTGCATGCAGTGTGCTCCAAAATACATAGTCAACTCAACTAATATTTGTAGCTATTATTGTTTCTTATTTTCACCATTGAACTTTCTATTTTCGAGGCTTACTAAATTTTGTGACCTTATCATTCATGCTGTAAGTGGAGAGACTGAGCATTGCCACCTTGTTTCCTTCAGAGAAAATTGAGTGAGAATGTGAATTTAATCCAGAACAGGCCCTCTTTATTGAGAAAGCAACAGTGCAGATCAATTAGGTGCTCCGGGTTTCCAGCTGGCATCCATTCAGATTTGAACCCGAATGGGGTCATTGGTTTGCTATCCGGAATTCAGTCGTTTCTATCTGGATGGAATAGGTGCCTTTGGGAAACGGAATCCGGATCAGATTTGATCCGGAAAGGGGTCATTTGTTTTTTATCCGGAATTCCGAGTCATTTTCATCCGGAACGGATAGGTGCCCCTGGGAAACGGAATCCGGATGAAATTTGATCCGGATTGGATCAAATTTCATCCGGCTCTTTTAAGAGTGTAGCATAGGCTTATTGGCTAGGTTTTTGTCTTACTGTTAACTGCGATCTGGCTATTTCATGCATTTTAAAAATTTTGAACAACAAGCGGAAAGAATTACTTGACTTTGCTTTAGGTTAACCACAATGTAAAATGCCTAGGCTATCTCCAGTTTTACAGAGCGGGACAGAGACCGAGCCTGCACATTCGATGAAGTTATATCGTCACTACATACTTTGGGGAATAACATCAGAGCCGTAGCCTGAGGGGGCAACGGGCAACGAGAAGAATGTACGTGCCTCCCCCTCCTTGGGCGACATCCCCTCAATAGCACCCCATAATAGAATAAACTCACTAAATAATGGGGATTTTCAAACATTTCATCAGATAAAGGCTTTACCAAGCCTTGTCAAAGCATGGGCGTGGATCCATCTCCAAAGATGGGGGGGGGGGGACTTTTCACCATTTGCGAATCGCCGTCCTGGGGGAGGGGTCTAAGGGAGGGGATGTCTCCCTCCTCTTTGGAAAAGTTGCTCACGAAAGGTGGGCTGGATGCAAAATGGTGCTATATTTGGTGCTAAATTTAAATTGAATATATCACGAAGAATTTTTACTTTATTAGGAAGTTTTTCATCTTCCTTGCTTCAGTGAATCTTTTACTTAGTTCTTGGGGTAAACCAAGACCACACTGTGTGAAGTAAGTGAACAGTAAATCGTTAGACTACATATACCATTAGCCAGGGGCGTATATACATGAATTTGCGGGGGGTGAACTATTTTGGGACCAACTACATTTCTTGGAGACCGACTCCCATTGATATAGTTGTATGATCCAAATTTCCTAGATAATTACAATTTACAGGACGGTAGTAATAATCATAGGCGTACGGGACTCTTCCAATTTGGGGATAGAAAATCTTTTGCCCGAATCTCAAAAACTGCCCGAAATTCGTTGCAATCCAGGTGCATAAAATAGACCACTAAGCCATTACATCCGCGCGGAGCGCGCGAAAATTTTTGCACATTTTTTGGGCCTTAGATCAAAAATCCCGAAACTCAGTAGAAAATTCGAGCAATCTTTTCAATTCAAATGTTTTTCATGTCTGGTTTACTGTTACAAAGGCATACTTAACTGGATTCCACTAAACCGCTACATGCAGGGGCATTCCATCAAAAAATCGGGAACTCAGTAGAAAATTGGGGGAATCTTTTCACTTCAAATGTTGTTCATGTCTGGTCTATTGTTACAAAAGCATATTGAACTGGATTTGAGACCGACTTTTTGGCGCACAGAGACCGACCTTTGATTTTCATTTGGGGGGGGGGGGCAACCCCCTCCGTATTTACTCCCCTGTCATTAGCATGTTTACTCATGTCTAATAAAATTTGGATATGGAGGTGATCAGGACTGTGTATGTCAGAGCTTTTTCGAAAGTCTGGTAGAGGGGATACTGGTAGCAATCTTTTCATTATTTCACTGTGGTACACCTTGTCCTTGCATAGTAGTCGACTCTCAACGAACCTTTCCAATATTTTCTTCAACTAGCATAAATTACTTTTAGGAGCTTTAGTAAATAGTGCGAATGGAATTTTGTGGCACAGAACCGACGGTAAGCTACAGGGGCATCACGGCCATTTTTGACGTCCGTCGGCGTTAGCAATTTTTAAGTAACTTTACGATTTTGTCTCTTATTTCTAGCAATGAGTAAAGACCACAAACATGGAAATGGGGTAGGGCCACCTCCCCTGTGAAAAAATGGAGATTGGAAGGTGTTTAGATGGCAAATGGTGCAATATTTGGGCACAAATTTGCTTTTAAAATGTAGTGTCAATTTGTAATCTACTGTTATATTATCTTCTTCACAGTTTTAGTTTTCATCATTTTGAAAAAGTGAGGGGGACTTTTTGGTGATGTCCAGTTTCCATCATTAATTAGCTACCTTTCACAGACAAAACTTTCCCAAAGAGTGGCGGTGTCGCTCTGACAGCAACAGACAGGTAAAATTTACTAATTAGGCCTACGTAAAATTTCAAAGTATAAAATCAGGTCAAAGCTTTGCAAAAGATTTTTCATTTTGCACATAAGCCCAGGATTTATGTTACCCCATCCCCTATGAACCACTCTCCTTGATGTCACTCATCCATGTACAGGTGTAAAAAGAAGGGTTGGTATTGATGTCATCTAGCATAAGTACGCCACGTCGTGTTCCACTTAGATAGTATTATGAGCCCCCTTCCCACCCCAATCTTTCTCCCGGGCTACTACCCGTTACTACAGCATTTGTTTTGTACCCTTGTTTTCCAGCAACCATCCTGTTTCTAAACTTCACAGTAGACGTTGAATGTACGCCTCTTTCGTGTACACACTCTTAAAACTGCTGGTATTAACCGCAGTCAATGTAGGTACAGGATCTACACACGTCCGCCGGGTGGGCAAACCTGCAGGCAAAGGTCCTATCTACCCGCTGTTCGTACAATAGACTGCGCAGACTACTAATAAACTGGGTTCTGTTTTCAGAGAGCTCACGTGTGGCCAGATTTAATGACCTCTTTGAGGACAAACAGTAATGAATATTTTGCCACACGTGGACGTAACATGATAGGCTACTGTTTACGAACAGTTTAATTCATGGAAGTGCTACCGTGAAGAAAGTTACTCTGGTAGGTTATCGGCTCCATGCTTGGAGGAAGTACTTCCCTAGTTTAAAGGCAGTAGGCAGTCACCCCAAACAGAGTGAGTGTATCCTGTCACTCTAGTTCATGAATGGTCTATTTTGATCATGTGACAATATTTTTGTTAGTGAATTGTGGAATTCAAGGTGAATTTTGCCTTGCTTTACCTATTGTTTGTAATAGTTATGTTCAAAATGTGTTCAGAGGTGCTTGTAATGCAATAAGAGGAGATTTGCAAGAGTTTGCTGATTTTTCAAAGAAAATTTTGGGGCGACTGCCTATTGCCTTTAAAGGATGAAATGTAGTCCTAACGATTGGTTCTAACACGACTTGTCATGGTAAAATTTTAATAGGCTGGCGTAGATGGTATCATGTTTGCCGGAAGGACATGGATGGACAAGTGGTCATGAATGTTCCATAAAATTCTTTTGCTTAATCAAAATCGTGTGTAGTTTAAACAGTTAGATGAAATTTAATACGCTTTTTAATAGTTCGAACAGTAGTTATGACTTCGAAACAAAAATATAGGACTTGGTGGTTTCAAAGTGACACAGTCACTTCTTCTTTATTAATTGGTCAGAAATTAGTTTTCTTCTGGTCGCAAGTCTTATACGATATTAACGGTCATCTTTTTCTAAGGAGGACGATCTTCATGGTTGCTTTGAGTTTGAGCATGGCTGGCAAATTTTCTAATGTGCAAGACATGAGAAGGGGCCGCAGTTGTCATTAATGGGGGCATGGGGTTTGTATGTCCCCGTCGGACCAAAACCTAACAAATACATTTTGATGTGCAGCTGAGACTGCAAAGTTGTCAGCTCGCGAAGAGTTAGTAGTAGAACCGCTGTCTCTGGAATAGGATTGCAAATTAATGAATTTTCTTTGCTTTAAGTATTTTTTCTTTCTTTCTACTTGTAAACATTTTGTATTCAAGTACGATTTTGCTTTTTCTTTAAACGCTTCATACGCCCGTTATCTCGTTTTGTTGTCTTCATTTTCGGATTCAATAACAGGACAATTTTTTTTTGTTTGACAAAGAACTCAGCAATATCTTTGTATTAGAGGGGAATTTTCATGATCCCAGACAGTTCCAATTCTCCCAACTATGCAACTTCTAGCTCCTCCAATAACTGTATGAAGCTCTTCCTTGTGCAGGAATAAACCTGTTGTATTGCTTAAGGCCATGTCCTGGTGAGCATACAAGGCTATAAAATATAATAAAAGCACTCTCTCTGCCTTGTGTGGAATGTGAGCAACTCTGCATCTTTCAAATTTTCAAACTTTGATGTCAGTCAAAGAGCAGTCACCAACTGAGAATTTTGATACCCCCACACTAAAGATATACTTTGGGGTGATGACTGTCTGTCTCTAAATTTCCGTGCCATGTGTAACTCTGCGTTATTTCTTTCCTCATACACTATGCCAAAATACTTAGAATGACGTGACTTAATTATATATCGAATTTTCTTTGTTGTTAACTTGTTGGTAGAAATTAAGCAGTGACCGAGAGGAATTTTACTCATTAAACACCAACACATACAGAAAAAACTGAGGAGTAAAATATTCGAAGACCGTTTCTACAACAGCTTACCGTTTGTTGGATGTCGAGCGTTGTATCTTGGATAGCCACATTTCAAAGATGACTGAGGTGCTTACAAATTGCAATAAATTTCACAGTTCTCTTTAACATTTTTAGGTATTGCAAATTCCCGTATAAACAGCAACTTCATTTCTCAGTGCACCGGTTCCGGTCAGTAGTACTTGTAATGTAGTAAGTTTTTCGGTATTATATCCCTGTCCTGTTCTCGGATGTCCATGCTGGCACGTTTCTAGTCCTATAGGCCCTAATCAAAACATGACCAACAATCTGAGAGGCATTGTTATCATTCCCGACGGCTACTCGATTCTTATATGATAATAGAAATACCGTCAATAGCTTCTATTTTTGTTTTTGAAAGTGGGTTTAGCTCACCCCATCCAAAATGTGAAATATTACATACCAACATTTTCGGAAACCTAACAGTAAACCTTGTAGAGGCATCACCTCGAAAGGGTATCAGTTAACTTGTCGCACAACATTCCTCTTCTTGCTTTTACCGCCCCACCCCAATGTAGTTTCTCCATTCCAGGTCTACAAACGGCTTTTTCAAACACTTCCAACATACAGAATTTCCTAAACTTTTTTCATTTCTCCTTCGAGTAAATTTTCTCTTGTATAGCCCAGTCGAATCAATTAATGCCATGAAGTTGAAGTGGATTATCCGTCCCAATTGAGCCGGAGAAGCTTCTTGCTTTCAATTGGGTCATCAGTGTTTATCCAAAGTTATGATTGTCTTGCATTTCCTTGTGGTACTGTAGGTGAAGTAAGATTTCTTCGGTTTCCTCGTGTGCTGCCAACCAAACTCGATATTAGGTTCCACGCCTGTTATTACGCAATTTTAGGTTGAATAACTTCATCAACATAAAAGTGATAAGTATGCACAGATTCCGACAGAAGCTGTTATATACGAAGTTGTACTGGGTGTGGTCCATAGGATTCACCACTACTGCAAAAGATATCATGTGTATCCGTGACAGCTCCCTGGTCACATTTTGCAGTAGTTCTCAAATGTTTTGCCAGATACTTGTCATTATCAAGACTTGTCAAAATGTAGTATAATGTCTTGCAAAGATTCCGACAGACGATCCACTGAATCAGTATCGTTACCCACAACTTTAGCACACTTAAAAAGACTATTTCCGAGAAAGTGTTAAACAGATATTTAGGTACAAACGTTCCTTATCCGTTATTCTTAGCACAGGAAACACGAAACAAACTATGCCAACAGATGCCCTACAAGAGCGTGTAGCCTTGAGTAGGCCTGTGAAACAGATGGGAGTCGTAAATTAATGTGCTCCACTCTGATCATACGGAACTTTATCCTGCTTTGACATTGAGCCAAATACTGACCTCGTATGGACAGGTTGAGGGAGGTGTAAGATTTGTCTGAAAGCGAGTCTTCGTAACACGCTGTGAAATGATATCAGGGAGTTGCAACAGATTTCGCTTGCGTACTATCGCCTCTTTGGCGGCCAGCCCCTTGGGCTACCCCCTTCTGATTAGTTTTTCGTAGCCGTCGACGAGCTGAAGGAAAAAACTTCGTCCGTTCCACGAGCTACAGCAGATGCAAATCCCTGAGACAACTATCCGCAGTGGCGTAGCCAGCTGGGGGCAGGGGAAGAGTGCCCTCCACAGAAATGTTGGTGACGAGATGGGCGATGTTGAAAAAATGAAAGAGAGCAAAAACCGGCGAGAGGAGAAAGGGATGGAAAGTTGGTGGGGCAGAATGGGGGTAGGGGCCAGGGGGGTAATTGAAAAACATTGGGTTCACTACAGTGATCTTTTTATGATACTGAAGACTAAGACGAAACAAATTAACAGAACAATTGAAACAAAGTGTTCGGGAAGATGTGAAATTATCGTTGATTCGAGGTTTCGATTGGCCATACATGCACCTATTGCTTATGCGCAGTCGAAAAAACACGAGAATGGGGCTCGGGGATGAGAAATAACGATGGAAACACAGCTTCTTGAAAGTTTACCTTCATACTATATGACATGGAGATGTGTTATGATGAAATGGACTTGAAAATGGAATTTGGATTTTTTGGAGAGCGGCAACTATTTTTGAGGGTGGGCCGTTTTCACTCGAAGGACGGGCCGCCCCTCTAAAACCCCCTTGTGGAGAATACTGGGATTTAATATACAAAAAAGCAAAATATAGCACCATTTGCATCCAAGCCCTTTGAGAGAGCAAAAAATTTCAACAGGTGAGGGGGACGCCCTCTCCCTTTATACCTCTCGCCAGGACGGCAGTCAAGAATGGGGACGATGGGTCGACATAGCCCCCTCCCCCCCCCCACCGAAAACCTGGCTACGCCCCTGACCATCCGATGGATTACTTACTGTCTGTAAGGCATACCGTGAAGTGCGTGGACGTACTTCTTCAGTTCTAGTGGATGGTCTATGACAAATGTCGAAAAAGTTGTTAAAGTTAGTTTAGATTAGGTTGTGTAAGGGGATTAGCTATTTTGCCCTTGATGGATTTGAATTACGTCTTTCCGAAAAAGGGTTGTACCAGTAGCCCCCAAAAACGTGTCACAGTGGAGTTGGCAGTAGTTGATTTTTCGATTGATATACGCATCCCCCAAATTGACACTAATTACACTGTAAAAAATTTCTCCAAATTAACAGTAAAGTTCTGTAGAATTTTCAAGATTTTTTCTGTATTTCTTATTTTACATATAATTCCTGTAATTTTTACAGAAGTCTTCCGTATATCACATCCTTTACGGAATAAGTTTGTATTTTTATACGAATAAAAATTTGCAGATAATTTCTGTAAAATTTTGCCGAAAATATCTGTTTTTTCATATTTACGAGAATATTCTGTAAATTTAACAGAGGTTTCACGTATTTCCAGTAGTTTGCTGAAAAAAATCTGTTTTGAAAATGCAAATTAAAAATAGATCTAACTGGTTAAGAGATAACACTGTAAAGACTTTGTGGGTGTAGTTTATTAAAAATATCATAATAAAGCATTGGATAACCTTGAATTGTGTGTAGACTTAATTAAAGCCCTTTTTAGGGGAAGTTAATTAATAAAGTGTGCGTGGCCAAATTTTGAAATAAAATTTGTAAATTGACGCTAATAACAGTCCTACACTAATCAGATCTGTAACAAAAGACACTTTTTTTGGTGAAAAGATAAGTTGTTTATTAACACCAATAGAAAATAATAAGATCAGTGAACCTTACTTCTGTAAAAAATATGTAGTAACATTTTTCACTGTAACTAACCGGTCAAATTAATATAAGACATTCCGCATTTCGCACACAGCATAATGTTAACGATTATGGACCGTTACCGCCTCTGGCTCTCTCGCACGAGAGAAAGGGGGATGCTTCAAAGGGTAGTTATGCAGCACGGACTATGGAAAAGTCCCATACATGCTTGTATACCACGTATACAGCGGCAGCTTCAATTCAAAATTTTACAGGCAAACACTGTTTTTTAACAGCATGATATGTAATGTGAAATTACAGAGAAAGCTTGGAAACTCTGCTGCCAGAAAAAATCTGTAAAATAACATTTTTTTCCTGTAAAATTTTACCGAGGATTTCGGTAATATAAAATTACAGAAAAAGCTTCTGCTGCCAGAAAAAATCTGTAAAAAAACAGAAAATTTTTTTGCAGTGTATCTGCTTTTTCCGATATACATCGTGGGTCTTTTGTGCGTGGACCGTGCCAGTATATAGCTGGAAACTACAGATAGTTCACTAACACGCGACCGCAGCCCATAGGCCAGCTACAGTCGAATACCACGCTCAAGTCGGTATAGTGATGAAAGTGCTAAGGTATTTAAATTTCTAGATTAATATTGATATAAGAAAACATTTAGAGTGGGTTACCTCAGACACTTTAATAAAGCCACCATTAAACATGGCAATCTTCATGATGTTCATTTGCAAATGTCTGATTCAGGATTATTTTTCAATGGTTCCAAGACTATGAAGCTAGTCGCGACTCCTACTTGGTACTGGTTTTAATGACGTCATAACTGTCACCTAAATATATATAACGTAATAACAATATGCACTACGCAGTTGTGCATGTGATGTGAAGGAATTTATGAATGACACACTTGTACTAGTGTATTGAATACAATCACTGACATTGAAAAGTGGCTGCGGTGAGTATTAGAATTTCACCGGTGGACTGAATGGAAATGTGAAAATTTTTTGATGTAGTACTAGTTACAACTTACAACTTTACAACCAAAGAAAAAAAGACGGTTATTTTCAGCGTTTTAATTTATTTAACTTGCAAAAGAATATTAATTCAAAGTGTTAAGCACACAAAAAACGATCTTCATGAATAGCTTTTAATAAATTTAAAAATTCCACGGGAGTCGTGACTCCAAGAAAAGTGGAGTCGAGTCGCGACTCCATTTCAAGAGTCGCAACTCTGAAGTAGAGTAGGGTAACCCGCCCATGCCTAATGGAAAGGGTTTGCACTATATTTAACTATAGGTAACGGAACTGAGGAAGAGTGGGCAAAGCGTACAGAAAATTTTGTGTCGCACTCTAGAATGACCCATTTGAAAACTAAAATAAGTAGACCGACCATGGGTGGCGACAGAATTTTCCCAACAGGGGACCGAGCCATACCAAGGACCCAAGTTCAAGAAGCGAGTTGCGCACTAGTTTTCTTTAGAGTCCTAATCGAGAAATTACAAAGCGCGCGAAGCGCCCAAAAACTTCGGTAGGCTCACAAAAAAACCATATGTAGTCATTAAGAACAAAAAGAACAAAATAAAACCTGAATGGGTTGTAGGTTGTATCGGGGACAACATACATTGTGTCGAAACCACCTGGACTACCCGATGAAATAGCCAAACATTGCTGTGTGAGTCGCTCACCAACTGACTCTACCGCATGACACACACGAGAACAGCAACTAGGCCTTGCGATATGGGATGAAATTCACGACTACATAACCTGTGTACTCTGTCTACACTGCCTACACTGCCTACATGTTACTTGGTAAGGTTGACGGGACTTAGGACATCTAGCTTTGTGGAATGGAACTATTGAAGAAACTAGGGTGACAGCTCTCGTAGCGCACCGAAAAATTTGGCTTCTTATTAGGGAAATTGTCCTCTTGAGAGCAAACAAAAGGTAAACCGTCCTGGAGACTAGTCGCAGGGACTGCATACTTTATCGTATCGACTTGAGACTCCCCGACGAAACTATAAAAATTCCCCGACGGGGGTCATCCTTTCTCGACGCCACCCCTGGGCAGTAAGTTGGTGCGTGGCATACTCTTAAAACTTGCGCAGTAAATGTCTCCCAGATTGTAGGAAAGAGAACTTTTCAGATCCTGTAAGTTCATCTAAACGTCCTTCATTTTGATATCCTTTTACACTTTTAAAACACAGGGGTTAACGTTAAACAGGATCGGTGTTCTGTTTACTCCAACACAATCCTGGTTAAATTTTCCATGAAATCCTGCTTAAACCTACGCAAATTCTGGTTAAAGTAACTAGGATTTGAGTTAGTTAAACTAGGATTTCATGGAAATTTAACCAGGACTGTGTTGGAGTAAATAGAACACCGATCCTGGTTAAATTTAACCCCGATGTTTTAAGTGTAAGAGAAAGGTAAATTAACGTTTCTTTACAGGCATAATCCCGGTATAGGGGAAACTTTTCCTACAAAAGTTACTTGGACACTCGATTCGACCTTCTCTGGAAAGAGATTTGCGAGGAGGGGTGTGCCCCTGGCACCATTAAAAATTATTATACGAGGGCGCTTACTGTCCTTATTAGCATTCATGCACTAGAATTTACCATTTTTAGTGTTCAAGAAACCAAGCTGTTTTGTGAAGCAAAGCTAAAAAGACCAACGCTGTCAATTCCCCACTAATACATGCACTACAGGAGCAGTGCGACACTGATTGTTTTATTTTTTTAATAGTTTGTGGAACGTCAAAAAGCACCAAAATAAAAATACCTGTTGATAATCTGTGTTGATGATGAGTAAAAATAGAGCCCTTCTCGACATAAGTAGTGTAGAGATGGCAAAAACACCCCCCCCCCCCTGGGGGCCGATAGGCCCCAATAAAGTGCCGATAAAGGAGCCGAATGAAATGCGGCTATAGGGCGCTATGTATTTATGGAGCAATAGGATAGATTTTTGTATCATGATTTATTTTTAGATATGACCAAACATGTTTTAACATGTTAAATGACGTAATCGTTTGAAATAATGCGTTACAGTCTAATTTTAGAATCAAAACGTGTCGTGACACGACTACATGACATCATCGCTACTTTTAGGAGTGGAGAGCCTATAAAAGACGGGATTTTCTTGACCAAGGTATTCATTCCGACTTTGCAATTATTTCGAGAAGAAGCAATTCGTAAAGTAACCATGGAAGACAACCAGATATTTCCAGAAGTACCAGACGACTTGTACAATGCTGGCTGGCGTGTGCATTACAATATGGAAGACGATAAGCAATACTTTGTGAACGAACAAACGAAAATGCGTTCCGATACACTCCCTACCGTGGTGAAGAGTCCATCAACAAACCTAACATTATTCGAAAACGCTAATATCGACTTGACAGAAGGATTCGTCTCCTCCTTTTACACTGAAGCAAAGGAGTCCGAAAGAAATTTTGCAACAACATCTGGACAGACACCGAACGAGGAAAAGCCCATCGAGAAAGGGAAAGCGCCCGGCAAACTGTACCAGAAGCTTATGGAGGAGTCCACAACCAGATTCCCGTTGGGAGGTAAGCGCCACGTTGTCGTAAAGCAATATCGAGGAGTACCGTACATCAATATCAGAGAATACTTTGGTGGGGAAACGAAAGATAGGTTGATTGCGGGGAAGAAAGGTATCAATTTACGGGTTGAAGAATGGAAGAAGCTGTATGCACAAGCTCATCGAATCAATGCCGCAGTGAACAAATTAACTTAGACTGATAATTCTTTTGTTTCGTTCAGTTTGCAGTGGTGAAATCAAAATTTCGGACACTGCCAGGGAAATGGTGGCCTACATATTTGCGTCGATGATAGACAGAGTAGCCTATGGATATTTGAAACAAAACTGCGAGGGTTGCGACATGGGATGGCCTTCTCAAATGGATCACCGTTGTCTGAACTTTGGATCGAATGTCTCCGTGGCTGATATGTATTTTAATGACATGTAACATTTGGTGAAAGACGAATGGGTCGTTAATGCCGTGAGGGATTATCTGCTGAAAAGTGTAGAATCTCACACTGTCCGAGCCGTGATGCAACAACTACGAACGAGCTGGTCACAGTCGCCGGAACTAGTGGTAGAGGCAATGGAGACCTCGAGGGTCAACGCTATCATCAAGGGACACCTCGAAGACGAGTTTATTCCTCGGCGGATGGGAACAGTCGATTATTCGTCTGTTGAACTGAACTATACGTTGTAATAAGATAATTTTATCGTGTTTATTCCACGGTGGATGGGGACAGTCGATGATTCGTCTGTCGAATTGAACTTTATATATAATACTTTGCAATTTGCTCAAAGTCATATGAGAGATAGATGGGGCGGGGGGAAATCAAATAAAAAACACCATTGAAAAACCACACAAAGACTTGTTTGAATTTTTTTTTTGTCTTTACTTTATTAATAACATAAGGTAATTCCATCACCCTTGTAGCTTATTACAACCGCCACCATAGGTTTTACGACAACCTACAGTCAAATCTGAAATAGCGAGATCCCATCTCCCAAAAAATATATATATATTTTTTTTTTAAAACACCACTCCTCCTCTTTGCAGTCTAGCTGTCGACACTTGAGTGTTGAAAGAGTGATCGTAGATAGGTTCGTCCACACACGGGAAATGTTTCTCGATGAAGCCATGCACAAGTTGATCGTTGACTTCCGGGTCATGGGTAAACCAAGATGTAATCTCCTCTAAACTCCATCCTCGACTCTTATGCAGGAGAAAATAGACAGCGTACTGGCCGCATACGGTTGAAAATAGTCCTTGTAAAGTAACTTTGTTGTTTCTCTGACCCACGCAGACGCGATCCAAAAATGAGGCAATGTCGGGTATGACAGAAGGTGGTAGCCCGTAAGAGTCAAAGTATTCTCCGTGGCGATGTTCAGAAATAAAAATGGCTACCCAGTGTGATCCAGGGAGGTGCCCCTGCTCCGTGTTGACAACTATCGCACAAGGAAAGATTGGGTTGAGACGAACCAAACCGTCCGAAGGAAACACACCCTGAAAGTAGAGTTTGGAAAATGCGTCTGAACGCAAAAGGTGCGTGATCTGTTGAGTATCCATTCCTGCCCACTCAGCTGGTGTAATCGAATACTACGTTGCGTGCTCTATCAATTTCTATGATATTGTCCATTTCGGCATACACGACCACGTTGACGGTTGTAGCCAAAGGCTGTTCAAATTGCATTTCCATGCGAAGGTTTCCTTGCTTCACGAGGTTGTAATGCCCACCAGAAGATAAATCGGGAGTCAGATCAAACGCATACAACGTGTAGCCTCCGGGGTAATCCTTGCGACTGATAGCATTTCCCTCGTCTTGGTTCATTTTATCGGTTCCAGAGAACAGTGTGTGGTAGGCCCTGATGTAGTTTGCACCGCCGTCCTCTGTAAAGCTTGGCTTTAGGGGCTTATAAGGGATTTGTTCGCCATCCATATACACGGCTAAAAAGTTAGCTCCAAAATGTTCAAAGTTGAAAGGGTTTTCCAGAAACGAGCCGTTGAAGGCGGTGTTTCGCACGCATCCCACGATGATCCGTTTGGGCAGTTGGCCCAGGAAGATGTGATCTTGCACGAATGACATATTTCCCGTCGGAACAAAAAATACTTTTGTCACAACACGCCTGATCGGGTACTTGGCGGTGGCCTTCTCCAGTGCACGAGCGTGAGCCAAGGTAACTCCGGGGTTTAGTTTGACTTTTCTGACAAACAGGGCAGCTTCCTTGACGACGACTTTGTACTCGACGTCGGCATCACCCGACATGAGGCAAAATGTGTCTTTGCTCCTGATAAGTTTAAGTTTCATGTCGACACCGTTCAGCAAATACTTGTCTTGAAAAAAGATGTCGCTGTGAATGTGCCCAAGCATATCGACGGTCTTGCTTCCTTTCGTAAAGGCATATCTCTTTTGTAAACCATGGTTTGCGGCGTCACCAGCTGCAGTGGGGTCGGACTGAGCTATGCGTCCAGCCGTGTCCTTATAGAAAAGGGCTGAAGTGAGTTGAGAGTGCTTTGCATCGGAACCATAACTTAACAGCGTCTCCATCATTGCACGGTACGGGTAAGTAGGGGTAGAAGGAGATATAAGTCGCTCGTTGAGGCTGACATCGATTTGACTAAACATAGAGTGTAAAAAGAGGTTGACTGGACCAACTTTTGCATCTGCCGGTATTTTGCCCCCATCTGCCAGCGTAATCTTAGCTTTCACGTAGAGTTGCGTCTGGGCCAAATCGACGTATTCTTCGGAAGATCCAGACACGAAAAATTCGATGGGACCGCTGTCAGTAATGTTAGCGATGGGGTGGAATTCTATCCATTGCCCTTTCTCTATACTCGTCTGTGTGGGCGGTACGGTAAATAAATCCAACTCGAACTTTGTGAATTCGCAGGAGGCTTCGTGTAACAGAGACATGATGAATAATAGATTAATCAAAAATATCTAGAGATCTTTTCGCTCTCTTGGCTGAGTTGGTTCTGGTGGTCGGTGAAGACTGCTTACGCTTTTTATTGATTCCGCCGGAGCCCGCCCCCACGCTGGAGACGGCCTTTCGGGCCACTCTCTTCCCGGCAGCCAATCCTCTTTGTTTTACCGAAGTCTTAAGAGATCTGCCGTCGAGCACGTCCCCTGCAATGTCCATACCCGTCCGTAAGGCTTCTTTCCCCAGAGCCTTGGCTCCTTTTTTGAGAAGAGGCACAGCCGTGCGAAACAAACCACCGAGTATATTGCCAATTCCATATCCTCTTTGGGCTCTACCGCCTCGAAACACTGGAACACCTGACCGGTTTGGTTGAGATAATAGTGTTCGTAATCGCGTGGATCACTACGAAACTCGTAATGATGATGATGAGGCATGTTCAAACGAATTGAGAAGCTCTCTTGAGACGAAAATGTAGTGTCACGATGACGTTACCGCACACGAATGGCACTTTCTGCCCGACGCTATCCCTTATATCGATTTCGATGGTGTCGAAATATTTTTGCTTGACAGACTGATAATGGATGTTGGTAAAGATCACACTGACGTCTTCGCCGTACCGTTGTCTGACGTTAACCACACGAAGGAGAGGTACCCTAGTGTGACCGACTGCGCGAGGCTCCACAATGTCACAGTACACGAACAGATTATGCGGTCGTCTGAGATCTAACGGACGGTCTAATGTCATACTCTGAGTCACGGTCGGCGCCTCCGTCTGAAACCCCAGCAAACCGGCTAGTCTTCCTTTGATCCTGACTTGGGCTCCCTCTCCGAGTCGAATTTCCAATCTTCTAGTTTTTTCGTGGTAGAGGTATTGGATTTGTTCGGGGTAATTCGTTTCCAATAGTTCTAAGATTTCTTTCATACTCCCGTAGTATCCGGGATCGATTTGTTTACGCCACCACTGATGACCGTTCACCGTGTACGAATATTCGCACTCCTCGTCAATGTTGTACCACTGATGAGGATAAATCATCTCTGCGAGACCTACCTCCCATTGTCCTTCCAAAGAGATGGGTTGTGATAATTTCACCTGATAATGAGTGACCGTGTTATCAGGATACAGAAGCGGAGAACTGTTGCTCGGTAAAGTGACATAAAACGAATGAGCCATGACTCTCTTTCCAGAGAACTTTTGTCCAAATGAAGAGTCCATTCACGCCTTACATGTTTTTATAAGAGTAGACTTCTGTTACCCAACTGTTAAACTTGGAGGGATAGCCTTTCCACTTTACAAAATATTCCTTGCGACCGTTTTTGATCCGACGACGTATGATTCTTTCGATGAGATAAGTTTGATCTGCTTTGGATACTCTCTGCATTTCCTGCTCATAAAAGGTTCCTTCCACCATTTCTCCGCCGTAGTCTTTAAGTCGGTATACGGGAGGTGTGCGGCGTATTCTGCGGGCCACCGTGAACACTTCATCGGTCCACTGGGGTAGATACCCTTTGCGAAAAGGGCGGGTGGCCATACTGATACGTACCGTGTCACCCAGTGCGAATTTTAAATCCTCGCTCTGCCACATCTTCTGTGTCTACATTTCCGTACAGTCTCTGCCACACTTCTTCTTGACAATATTCATTCACATCCTTCGGCGCCATACCGATACTGCGGTGATGGTTCTCGTTGTATCCGGCGAGGAATTTTTGCAGCACGTCCACGTAACGTCGAGTGCCGTTGGCCGTAAAGTAGCGCCACATTTTTGTTTTCAGAGTACGATTAAATCTCTCCACGACTGATGCTTTGGTTTCGTTGTTCGTCGTAAAAAAGTGAATCTTCTTGTTGCGTAGCAATGTTTGAAAAGGTTTATTCAGAAATTCTTTGCCTTTGTCCGTTTGTAATGTCTGAGGTTTCCTTTTCTGTTCTTTCAATATGCTCCGAAAAGCGCGAACAACGCTGTTGGAAGTTTTGTCTTTCAAGGCTCTAGCCCATGCAAATTTAGACAAAATGTCGATGCAAGTTAAAATGTAACGGTGGCCTTTGTTTTGTTTGACGAATGCCGAAACATCTACCAGATCCGCCTGCCATTGACTGTCAATACCCGAAACGATCACCTTATTTCTTTTAAATGATTTTCTTGTCGGTTTGTGTAGGTATAAGCGTCTCGTCCTTCCAACCACGCTACAATATCTTTGTTGCGAATGTCCTGTTTGTCTCTCTTTGCTGCCCGCTTTATCGCTCTTACTCCTCCAAAGGCGGCGGGATGAGAAGGGATCGTAGTATAGATTGCTTAGGTAGGCTTCCATCTGGGACATCCGTGCCGCGTACCGAACCTCCACAACAAGCAGACTGGCACACAAATTTTCGTAGTGAGAAGTCGAGTGAAAACCCGTTCTTTGGTAGACAATCCATCGTGTAATGCCGATAGCAAACTAAAGCTCGATTCCGTCATGCAACAGTATTTAATACTTTTCCCACGCTCTCATTGTTTTTCGACTCTTGCGAGGGGAGAGGTCTGGCCGTTTCTTTGCGGGTAAGTGATTGGCCTTTGCGTAAAACGTTTGGTGGTCGCCGTCATTGTCTTCTGAGACTTCTTCAGATAGAGGTCGCTCTCTCACTTTTCGAGGAGCATCACCCAGATCCCTCCAGCGACTGAGGTCTTGCCAACGGTCTGGATTACCGACGAGTTCTCGAGGCGTGTTGATTCGGGCTAAAGCTTTGGTAAATTCATCCATTCCGATAGGTGTGGCGCTTTTCCTTTTACGCATCATATCGTTTACCAAGTCTACGATATGGGAACCTTTAATAGTGTGGTCATTCACAACCAACTCTCCTCTATCGGTCCAATCTAAACCGCTGTCATTGGAGGCTATTTTTCCGAGTAATTGGGTTGCCTTACTCTTGAAAGCGCGGGGAACGCTTTCTATGACGTCTTGTTCTATAACACGTTTTTGAAAATTATCACCGGGCTGTACGCTGGAGCTCGTCTCCGGTAGTACTCTGAGCTTAAGTGGCTCGTTTGCTTTGGTGTGGTACACGGTGTAACGTTGCAAGACCTCCGAATAGCGTTTCATTTTAGTGGCGTCGTCGAGGCGAGGGTCACTCAGTACAGAGGATAACTGATCTTCCAGTTCTTGCACTTTGGTCTTTTCCAACGTTTGCGGTCGACCTCCTTTTACACGCTCTAAAACTTCGGGGGACACTAGCACTAGCTTTTTGGTGTGTTCCATTATCACCGACTTTTGAATAGGACGCTACCCAGAACTCCGAGCAGGGGCGGTAATAGTGCTGTCAACAAGGAACCCCCTCTTTGTAACAATAATTTTCTTTTAGACGGGATAGAAACGCGTCTGTTTGCCAAGGCTCTTAATGTATTTCGATGCTTGCGCAATTTTTTCTTCTGCAATCTGTTCAGCGGGACGTTGCCTTTCAAAGTGTTTACAGCGCCCTCACAGAGACAATGGATCAAGTCTTTGGATGCTCCGCTAATGATACCCTGCTTTTGTTTGGGAGAACCCTTGGCTAGTACTTGTAAATACGGACCGTGTTTACGCCAGCGCTGCATGATGACACACTGATCATGAAATCGCTTTACCTCTCTTTTTATCTATTTTTTCACGTAAGCGTATTGAACTTCCCCGGGAAATATCTGAGTTCTCAAACGGAACTCTTCGGGGGTATTGCTCTTGAGATCTATAAAAAGATAGCCGTAAGGTTTACGCGTGGCGTCTTTATAAGCCTCTTGTAAATGTTTAGGCTTTTCTGGGAACATTTGACGGGCGAGATATGAAATTTGAGAAGCGTCCCTAGGATTTTTGAATAATACCAAATAATGAGAATTTAGACTGATGGTTCGACTTTCTCGGCCTCGGTGGAAGAGATTTTGACTAACTAATATGACAGACAAGTTTTTGTGATGGGAACCTTTCGTGAAGAGATTACTTATTTTGTGATCATTGGCTGTTTCGCTCATTAAATCGTCGAGTATGATAAGGTTTCTTTTAGACTTGTCCAAGTATTCGTCGAATGATGGGGGGACGCCCTCGATAAATGTGACAGAATCACCCAACGTTTCTGCCAATTGGTCATACAAAGGCTGATACTCCCCGTAAAACCACAGGATGACTTGGGGCGGGTTTCTGATTAATTCCTCTGCATGGGATAACAACTGGTTAAGGAAGACTGTTTTTCCACACTGAGTAGGTCCCGCTATCACGCACGTAAAGGGATGTTGCAACTTCGGATCCATACTAAAGACTGAGACTAAGACTAACGGGATAGCGCATTTATAAACTTTGAAAAAACACAGAGACACGCAATAACGACCCTCAAACACAACAATAAATCGGTTATACGTTTATTATATTACAATACCGCCACCATTACCTCCACCTAGTAAAAATGGGTACGTTTATTTTGTTTCGGTACCAGCATACAAAATAACATGATAAATGAAAAGAATTATACATCTAAAGGACGAGTAGACACTCCATCCTCAATTACTTTACGCTTAATGTACATATACGACAGTGCAGTTTTGTCTTGAAGATAAGTCTGCATCTGGTTATTCCACACCCTAAAACCCATGTTTTGTGCCTCCACCGAAGAACAAGTCTTAAGCACTTTCAAATAATTGTCTTTGGTTAACTGTGTGGAGCGATTATTGACACCTTTGCAACTCACTTTTTCTTTCTCTGACCCAAAGCAGTAGTAGCATTTACTATTGAGAGCTACAATACCGTCACCTTCCCACTCTAACTTAAACAATCCCGGGGTGCGTTTATCGTACTGTTTGTGTTCGTCGGTGTCTGTGCGGGGAAACTACAAGTGTTTTTCTAACCCAAAGGTAGTGCGCATGTCTGGTTTGATGACGTCGTCCAATGAGTCGCCAGAGATGGCTAAATAAGCCGAGTCTGTGTCCATTTCGCAATACTCAAAGTCCGCGGAGTGAACAAACTTGACCATAAAATCGTAATAAAATTCTAACATTCTAAGTTTGGCGTATTGGTACACAAAAAACCCAATCTGTAGGGGGAGATCCAAATCAATCACCCGTTTATGCAAATCTACTTCGTACATTTCCGACCCTAAAGGAGTAAGGCTCTTGAAGAAGGGGTCGTTGACCAGCTGGAACACTTTATCATCTGTACAGACTTGTACGTTAAGGTGGCGCTCTTTGTTGGTTACCGTTTTCCCATAGGCTGAATTACCGATCAATTTCATTGTGTCTGCAATAATACTTTTGGACGGATCCTTGTCCCCCTCCCGCCGGGCGTCGCTGACCTCCTCGCCAAACTGTTTGAATACTGCCTTAGGGAGAAATTGTACAATTTGATAAATTTTGGTGACCACCAACACGTGTTCGAGGTACCATCGCAGGAGGGGAGTAGCGAGTAAGATCTTGGTGCCATGCATACTTCCTATTAAAGTGCGGCGGGGTTGAGGCAATGCGTCGTGTCTACGAGCGTACTGAGCCATGTGGTCCCCTATGTCGTCTATCCCCACTTCTATATTTTTAAAGATTGGAGGCATTTCGGCAAAGTGAGAATTTAAGTGGTCGGGAACGGCAATGTCGCACTCTACTACCCCAAATATTTCTCCCGATTGGATGTGATGTAGGACCTCTTGTTCCGTCATCTTAAATTTTTCTTGACAAGGGTAGGGAAATAGGTCTTTTAAAAATTGTCTAATTTCGAGAGATTTCCGTCGTTCGCTTCGCCATTCACACTCCCACATTTCTACAAATTCAAACCCCAGCGACTTTAGATATTCAGTAATAGCTTGAGTTTCTTCAAACAATTCGGTCAGAGGTTTGTCTCTCTTTTCGTTGTGTGTTTTTCCCTCGTTAAGCTTACAGGGGTGACCGTGCCAGTAACAACCCTGGAACTGAAATATGATGGACTTCCCGTCTTCACCCCCACTCGCGCTAAAACCGTCGACCGGTAATTGTCGACCGCCTACCCTGAACTCGTTCCCATTGAGCGCGTGCATAATCGTAATGCCCCGTTTCTTGGCTTCCCATTCTAACCACCCCACGGCAGTCTTTTGTAGATTGTGAGTAAACTCCCTTTGAAATCCCGTGGCCTCTTTGCGCCTTAAGGCAATACCGGTGGGCATATCCTGCATGACGGCCCATAGATAGAGAGCGTTGGCGTCGAAACCTAAAATTTTTTTGCACATTTTACCATTTCGTATTTTGGTTTGATCCCTCTCCTGGTACCGATGAAAAATGATGGAAGGTCCCCCTACGATATTATCTTTGAATAAATAGTACAAGTCTTTATCACGTTTGGGAAAAAGACAAAACACATCTTTTTTGATGTCTTTAAACAAATACCTAAGGGTTAAACCGGGAACGGATAGACCTTGTTTGAACATGTCAATATCTTTAGCACGATAAAAATCAAACATTTTGTCTAAGGCTTCTAGGAAGGGTACCACGTCTTTGTTATTGTACCAGACTAAGAAATCTTTGAACGTTTGCATGTTTTGGTCTTTCCACACCTTTTGACAGTATCGGTACTCTTCGTCAGTCAAGTCGGTACCTTTGAGTTTGTTATGAAAAGAATCTTTGGACGGAAGGGAAACCTCCCTTAATTTTGACAAGCTATCCATCCAGTCGTATGGGAAAAAGCCCTTCTGTTCTTGACATTTGTAAGCTTTCAAAAATTGACTATAACTACAACCCGGAGCCAGATAATTTTTGATGTCTAAAAATTTCAACCATTTGGTGGATATGCATAAGTAGTCGTTACAGCGTTTGATGATTTGACTGATGGTAGGTCGACTGTCATCTTCGTCGTCCTTACTTTTTTCCAGACTACCGTACAGATGACCTTTCATGACATTAATGTCATATTTACCAGAATTAAATCCTACCACGGGAATTTGTCTGCAGTAATTTAGAAGTGAACCTAATAGTGGTTTCAATACCCTTTTTGCGTATTTCTTGTCTTCGCAGTCATGATCGTCATCACCCGATTCGGACCCCTCTGAGTCGTCGTCCATCGGTCCGTAGTCTTTGATCATATCTTTTAAACTCTGGAGAGCATTCGAAACGGACCCGCCCTCTGTCATATGTTCAAAAGCAGCTTGACTGATTTCGGTCATGTAGGTCACAAAGTTATCGACTAGTTGGGGGTCGTCACCTTCAGAAATAAAACATTGGGGATGTTTGTATCCCGGTACATTCGAACACACACTAATACTGAGCAACTTGTGTTGGCCAATATAATTTAATTTTGCACTTTTAGAGGGAATGACGTCCTCTTTATCGAGGTACGTCTCGATATCGTAAGTTATTCTGTACGGATAGAAACGATCTCGAGGATCGACTACAATACCTACTGCTTCTAACCTATCGAATACGGAAGATGATAATTGAAAAACACCTCCAGGAAATTGGTGTTTGACATGCATTTTACAATGTGGAATGTGTCTTTGCAAATTTCGATTTTGCTGAAACAAACGTGTACACCTTGGACAGCTAAAAGTGTGAGCATAGTAATTCATATTCTTAATGTAACTAAAATGACCTTCGAAATAATTGAGATACATGCTATCCTGAAACCGACACGGGGAACGACGAAGTAATTTGGCCACGATTTGAGAAGAAAGAGCCTGACCTTCGTCCTCATCATGAGATGCGTTCGGTTCCAATTCGTACACGTAAATGTTACATTTAAAACACTTTTCGATCTCACCTAATTCTTGGAAGGAAACACCCTTGAAGGTACTCACCCCATCCCTTCCCCCTATACTAGTTTGATACCTGGCAAATAATGCTTTGGGGGTTTCTTCAAAGTTTACTCCGTCCCCAGATTTCAAATGATGAGCTAAACAACGAAACAAGCACAAATTGTCTTTAAACAAACGATTTGTTTTGGGATGATGCGTCATACTTACAATGTGTTGATTTTCCTTTATGTACTTGGGGAAATCGGTCGGTGGTGTACCGACCAAAGGAAAGTCACCCAACTTATTGACGTAAATACTCACGTTCGTAACATACTCCAGTACCCAAGCAGAATTTTCCCTCTCGCGGGTTACCAACTCACCTATATCACTAGTCGTAAACCGCTGTATAACTTTTTCCATGTCCTGGCGGGTACCTATCACGTAAGGGCGTTCAAAGAGTCTATGATTATTGTGAGAAGCGTGAAAATACCTCAGTTCCCCATTTACCCTATGTCGCAACATAAAACCAAAAGACATGTTCAGCTTAAATTGAACTCTTTGATCGTTATACACCCCCAATAATATTTGCCCTACCCTTTCTCTGTCCAATTCGTTTAACCTAAAATTATACACATCTTGTACCCGATTATGTCGTCGGTGATGTGAACGGATGGCACCCCAGTTCTTTTCGTAGATGTCACACATCATATCCTCCAGCTCTCGGTGCACTTCCTCGGTGATAGTAAGCGGGTCTTCTTTGAGCACGTCATCCTCCCTCTTTTCCTCTCCACCACCTATCTCCACCCCGTCTTCGACCATTAAAAGCTTAGCGTCTTCAGCCTCGGTACGGGCCTATAACATTAAAAATAAATAGAAAAATTACTGTCGTTGGAAAACTGGTACTGTCAAACACTATAGCCTCGCCAACATATGGTACTAGTACTGGCATGCAAAGATACTCACATCTTCTAATTCGCTGGAGCTCTCATAGAGTACACTTGTCGTGGTAGAAGAAGGCCCTGGCTGTTCACCCGACAGATCTGGAACCTCTTCTTCTAATCGTTGCCTTTTGGTGTCACATGGTCCACCGGACTGCGCATGACGCTTCAGGTGTGATTTAGTTTTAAAGGTTTTTCGACAGCGTTCACAGGCGTGTTTTCTGGTTACGTGCACCCTCCGAAGATGTTGTTTCATTTTGTTTCTATGGGCGAATGCTTTGCCACACCCCCATTCACATCGTACCTAAAGTAAAATTGAAATCAATGTGTAAATTAATTAATGAAAAAAAAAAAAAAAAATGTGGGGGAAGGGGATGCGGTATCTAAAATGAAATACAGTAAACCAAACTAAAAGACTACGTGACACAAATATAACACAAACGAAAAAAAAAAAAAAATGTGGGGGAAGGGGATGCGGTATCTAAAATGAAATACAGTAAACCAAATTAAAAGACTACGTGACACAAATATAACACAAACGAGAAAATATATATATATATATATATATATATATATATAATTTAAGTCAATATGTGAAATAAGTAAATGGGAAAAATGTAGGGGAAGGGGTGCAATAACGGAAGTTAAAATACAGTAAATATAAACTAACCGAGTATGTGACACAAACATAACACAACGAAACAATAAAGTGTAAAAGAAATCAGATATCGCTTAACGTTCACTCACCTCTTTGTCTAGATCAGAATGCCCATTGCCGGTTGGATTGGGGTCCTCCTCCACCTCGGCTGATGTACCAGGGTCTGTCTCGGCTGATATACCAGGGTCTGTCTCGGAGTATTTTCGTTTACTTCCCACAACTAGGCCTACTTCATTGACGTTTACAGCTACTACATTTTCGGGTAGAGAGGAGGGGTCATTGCTCTTGGGAAAGTCAATTTGCAGGGGTGAAGTAGTCGAGTCCTCCGCACTACGTTCGACCTGTTGACGAGCCGCCCTACGAAGAAGATACGACATAAACTTAGCCTATGATATGCACAAACTAAACACGCATACATACACTCACACGAAAAAAAAAAAAAAAAAAAATTCAAAGCAAAGCACAACAAACTTAGCGCACCAAAAGAACGAGGGTTTTTTTACACTTATAATACACCCAAACATAACGCACTTAAAAACATACACATACGAAAATTAATTCAAAGCAAAATAATAAATACAGTGAAACACACTACTCACCATTTTTCTCGAAAAGCTGTTTGCTGTTTTTTGGCCCTTTCCAACCTTTCGACTTTTTCCAGGGCTGCAATCATTAATTCTTCTTCCTCCTTCGACATATACATTAAATCTTCATTTGACGAATAATCCATAACGAAATCACGTTCGTTCCAGTCCAACGCTTCCTGATCTTCACTGTGTGCCAGTCAATTCGATTTTGATACAAATGTGGAGTCTACAGTTCTATTTTAACTTTCAACAAGAGTCCCTTGTTGGTTGCAACACACACACACCTACGAGTTGTGACGTGTTTTTTATGCTAATTACCTCTTGATGTGACGTGCTCAGAAAAAACAAGAAACCCCGAGCTTAGGGTAACGTGTGGGCTCCAGCCAACGCCCATCACCGTAAGATGCAGCCAATGAATTCCTCCTCCCGCCCTAGCTCGGGTTTACTCCACGTCTTTTTCTATTGCTCCGCGGAGACAGTTGTCCAGCCTGTTAACGACCTTTTCTAACATGACGACGGCCGTCGTCATGGGCCAAAACAGCTCTTCCTCCCGCCTAAGCTCGCTGATTTTTTGCTCACACGCTACACGGAAATTCCACATCAGCCAGAGGAAGTTTGGGTCTCGCCAGTCCTCACTCCGACTGTCCATTATTATACCTTTAAAGGCTCGAAAACCGAAGTCTTTGGAAATTGGCCTCAGGATGACTGATGTGATGACTTCCTTCAGGAAGTGAATCCTCTCTTCCATATACATGGTTATACTAGTATAGATGTTTTTCAAAATGATGATTTTGCTAAATGAGCAGCCGTTTTTGTACGGAAATAAATGTTCTAGTAAAATTCAAAAAGTATACACTGGACGCGTTAAGACATGTGCAACTCAGATCTATGTGGGCGGGGCTTGGCTGACAGACAAAGCTGTCGTAGTGATTGCTGTAACTTTAACTTTCGTTTCCTAATAAATGCTTCAAATCTTCAAAACTCAAGTCTTTCCGGAGTCGGCTTATTTTACCTGCATGTAAATCCGTATTAAGTGTTTGAGGGCTTTAAATTTCTTTGAAGGATATACTCCTTTCGCAAATCTTAATTATTTCTTCTCATCAAGGTCGTCTTTTGACCGATGTTGCAGGCAGTTATGATGCTCCAGTCGTGTCAGATCACGAGGAGTCGTTACGTAAGTGGTATATTCAACTCTGTAAAATTTAGTTTTGCTACCCGACCATTTCTTGAATTGCCAATTAGAACCCGCTTATTCTTTTACTTGTTAATTACTTTTCTTTCAAGAACATTCTCCTTTCGCAAATCTTAATTATTTCTTCTCATCAAGGTCGTCTTTTGACCGATGTTGTAGACAGTTATGGCAGACTGACGACGTAATACTTGTTAATCTTACCAGTCGTGTCAGATCACGAGTTGATTTCTGACTGTTGTGTCCGCGTATATGTGTTCCGTGTGTAACCTGGCGTTATCCTCTGACGCACCTGTACATGTTCCTGTTACACCAGATGCAACCGTTTGTATACAAGAATCGTTATAATTTAACATGTTAAAACATGTTTGGTCATATCTAAAAATAAATCATGATACAAAAATCTATCCTATTGCTCCATAAATACATAGCGCCCTATAGCCGCATTTCATTCGGCTCCTTTATCGGCACTTTATTGGGGCCTATCGGCCCCCAGGGGGGGGGGGTGTTTTTGCCATCTCTACACTACTGACATATAAGTTGCTTTTTTTATTTTATTGCCACTTAGGAAAGAACAGCTTTGAATTGAGGAGAAATTTTTCTAAAACAAAAGCGAGGTAGGACAGCCATACATCTAGGTAGCTATCCAAGGTGGAATGATATTACCGTTTTCTCCCCAGAAGGGCAAAAACCTGATACTACTCCCAAATGGAGTTACGAAGCACTTTCCACAGAGCACGTACCGCGTCGCAATTATTTAGGCTTCATGGTGCGACGTTTATTTAGGCCTATACCATGTACGTATTGGGTACATTAAGGCCAACGGTGTGCTGTTAATTTATTGTTTTCCATGTGAAAGCAAATTATGAACGAAGATCGATGGCGAAAAAATGACATCCAAAAATGTATTCGTATGAAAGGATTTGAGCTCCTTGAGAAAATGAAGAGGTAAGCTGTCGCGACTGTTCCCAATTTAGACTTAGACTTTATCGCACCACTGCCTTGGAGGGTGCATCGCGAAGAAATTAGAAAATTCTCGGACGGGGACACCACTGCCCTTGTCACCTTCTTCTGAAAATTATTTTTAAATGGTGGTTTTAAATAATTATAACGTTAATATTTAATGAAATTACAATTGTGAATAGTGTGTAGATCATAGCAACGGTCTCTCTAGGCTACACAAGGCTTGCTGGTCGAGTGTTGTCAATGCTTTCTAAATGACCTTGATTGTTAAAAATTTTATTTGCATGCAAAGACATCATACATTTAAGTGTCAAGAAACCAACCAACAAAACAACAGCGTAAGCATAACCATGTGTCGGGCCTGTTGGCTAAGCGATCCCTCTAAAGATATGAACCCATATACTCTTCCATAGGTGTCATTGGACACATGGAAATTGCACATAGCCTCCCTTTATCTTGTACATAGGCTGAAAGGAAAACGGTGAAATAAAATTGAACAAAGCCCTCGAAAAAAGAATGTTTCTAAATAATTAGACAGCGTGTAGCCTATATATTGCACGTACGTAGATACCGAGTGGAATGTTATTCGTGAAATGCAGAGTACAAAGTAAACGCTAGACGACGAACTTCGTAAACGTGTAAAAGTTTCTGTCGGCTTTGAGCCCGGGAATTTTTAGCCGTGTCATGATTCCGAACAGTACGAGACCAACAACGAGTCCGAGTCCTTCAAATCGTGTTTCCACATCGGTCTATCGGTCTAGATTACTACGGCACTGGCCCCGGATCCTCCTCTTCAGAGCTCTGAGTCGTAGTGTGTTTTTAGACAGTGACGGTAAAATGAAGTTTGGCTCAAGCTTTCTCCGTGCTGGGCGTATGAGTCAAGGAGATCGGGGTTGCAGGTAAGATTATTCCACCCACCTCCTCCCCAATCCTGGATGAGCAATGCAATTATTGCAAAGCTTAATAGTATAGCCCGCAAGATATGTGTGGCTCTTGCCGTCAAAATTATAAAAGAGAAAAACCAAAACAGAATGCTGTGACAAACTTACATTTAATAATAATAAACTAAAACTAGCATGTTTGAATAAAACGAGCTAAAACCTGATAGCAAACACTTACTAAAGACACCCGTCAAAACTTGGTTAATAGGCTAGTGAACCTACATGACCCGTATTCTTAAGAATTGACATTTTCTCTTCTTAAAGCAATTAATAGACTAAGGACTTCATGCATGAGTATTAACGACCATCGACGTGCATTGCAATATATTTATTTTGCATGATAGCAATTGTAACACATCGTTGTCACACTTTAATTGTACATGCAGTTTCTGAACTGAGATGTAAAAACCTGCGTGTGTTTGTGTGTGCCTTTGGTACGGGGTGGATGCGGACTAACGTGCTCTCGAACAGCAAGGCTTTTACTGTTTCAGAACATGAAAGCCAGTGGCATCAGCTCCATAAACGACGGGTTTTAACTGCTACTCTTCCCTGGTTATACCGATATGTATACATTTTATTTTAGATTCGTAATGTGGCTGAGGACGGATGATATTGTTTTACCGTTAGACCTTTAAATGAACATAGGACATGGTTCAACGTATGTGAAAATTAGGTCGTTAGAAAATTTTTTTTCACGATACTTGTATTTCAGTGTTCATGTTCAGCTAACTTCACTTTCAGTAATATGATACAGACTCGGACAGGTTGTTTCAGCACCCCCCCCCCCCTCCTACTCCTTGAGAGGAATCTACACAAGATTGCACTGAGCTCCATACGTAACCGGGAACTGTTACGGAGAACAGCTGAAAACATCGAGGACCCGGTGGTTTACACTACGCGCTTGTCAGTTGGTTAGAGAGTATGTAAAAAGTGCTCAGTTATTTATAATACTGTATCTTTTACAGTTGTATGTTATAATAACGCAAGATACCAAATACTCGGTCAGTTACGTGTAATTTTTATTTGATTTTTACTGTCATTGAAGGATATAACAAGGAAATATTAAAATTTTGATATACCTAATTCAGTTCTGGTGCATAAGATGTAAGCGGAATAGATACCCACATTTTGGAATAAATCCTGCATTGTTATTAGAAATTAAAGAAGTTACTGAAAGTCATACGCTCTTGGCGAACAATACTCTCATGACTGAAGTAGTGTGAAATGTCCAACCTTACCTTATAACTTTTTTGTCAATTTAATATGAACATTTCCTCAAAATGAAACGGATACGATACTGTATGAGTTGTACCAGAAGGACCCATTGCTAGGTTTATTAAATACAGGCAAAATTAGGTCTGTTGTACTTTAAAAGCTACCATACATTACTTTTATTTTCCTGTGTAACTTTAAAAACAAAGGATGCTTTTTTCAACCAAACTGCAAGCCTCCGTAGCTAGCCGCTCATTTCATAATCTACGTGGATGACCTTCCACAAAACCCCTACAGGATAAGAAGTCCTGTCTGTCTTATAACACTATTACTATATAGTACGGTACAAAAGAACAGCCATTTAGAAATACGCATTACCTATTGAAGTAATTTCATTTGATACGATTTCGAGTCTGTAAGCTTCCAGGAAAAATCTTTGATGTAACAAGCTCCTTTGAAAAATTTTTCAGGTCTGTTTGACCTCTTGAACAACAAATTTATGCCCACACAGTGGCAAAGTTTCAACATACCCAAGAGACGAGCCCGCCTCACCGTAGGGACCCTACGGGTGACTGATTGTGCCCTTGCAAGGATTTTCAGGGCCGTAGCCTGGGCGAAATCCCTGGGGCGGTTCATGACACTGAGTTAAGCGGAACACCAAGTTTCTAATTTCTAAGGATGTAATTATACTGTATTCCGAATACTTGCAGAAGGTAGCACCATTTTGCATGTAAGTCACCTAACATAAACAAAAGTCTCTCTTACCCCTCCACTTAGACAACACACCCGTCCCATACACCACACCAAAAATAAAAATTCACTGAATTATGAGAATTTCTCAACATATGATAATTACGAAAATTTGCCAAAAATAGCACCACTGATGATTTTGCATCTAAACCACCTTAAAAGAACAAAGGTTTCTCAAAGGGAAGGGAAACATCCCCCCTTAGACTCCTCCCCTAGGACGGCACTGCACGAAGGGACATGGGAAGGATCCGCCAATTACACTGACTTTATGGGGGTGTGTCGGGGTGGGATTACAACATAATCTTCTGTTGTGCCCCCAATTACCAACTCCTGGGGGCGCCAATGGTACTAGTGATTACATGAAAGTATAATGTGACAGAAGGACTTTACTCTTGCCAAAAGCTATTTCCCAATGGACAATTCTTTTTCATGATTACCGCAAGAATTTGATGGAAAAGAGGGGAGAAAGAAAAAATATGTAGGCTAGCTTTCATTTGGCTAAAGCACTTCCTCGCTTCGTTTACACTGATTGTGACTATGAGAGCTACGACATCTCAGAGCATAGCAAGTGGGTGGACTGGGTGGACAATGTCCAGGGGCCCCACGAATCCTGAGGCCAAGATATTAACAAAAAATATGAGTGTTTGTGCCGGGCTATGATGCTCAATTGTTGTACTTAGGCCTAGACTTGACTCTTGCATAATTTAAAATATTTGGGTGTATGGTCGAAGAGGGCTTATGCCATTGGGTTTGTAATGCTATTGTTTTGGGCCCCTCACCCGCTCCTTATTCATGGGCCGCAGAGAGTCTTGCTACGTTCCTGCGAAATCACAAGACATGGATGCGACCTACGAATATCTACGATTTTCAATGGTACACTATACGACTTTGTTTGCGATTTCTCACAACATCTCACGACACCCCATGATATGGATGCGGAATCGGCAGAAATTTTGAACACGTTAAAAACTGTGCGACATCGATGCGACATCTCGCGAATTGCCGCGACTTCCAGAATTGCCACGACTTCTCACGACCTATCATTGCACACTGTGCGACTTTTTAATGTCGCAAACGGAGTCTTCAGACATCGTGAGAAAGCGCTTCCATGTCTTAGGTCAAAAGTCTTTCAGTGGGCACCTGGCTTTAGACAAAGGGTAACACTCTACACTCTGTGAGAAGTTTATGCCGTTTTAAGGTGGCTTGGATGCAAAATGGTGCTAAATTTGGAAAAGCTTCGTAAAGCATTGAATTGAATAAATCCTCATGATTAAGTGATTTTTTTTTCTACGTTTGGTAGCTCGGGGTGTATTTGAGGGGGATGTAGTCTCAGGGAAGGAATGATTCCTCTACCCTTTGAGAAATTCTTTTGTTCTATGTTTTCCTAGATCTTAAATCTTTGGCGAAGCTTTGGATTGATAACATGATCTAATATTTTAATTATTTACTAAACTTTTCGGCTGTAGCATGGCATCCCTACAAGGCTGGTACCAGATGCGGGCTTCTCCTTAGCATGATCGGTAGCCGTAGCATAGGTCTAGAAGGTCACCCACATGGGCGGGTGGGGGGGGACGACACATTTTAGATTTTTAAGTTGTATGTAAACATTATTTACGTAAATTACGTTCATACTTAGAAGCAAATTTAGATTTCAAGAAAGAAAGTCAGATTTTATTTAAGGGGAAAATGCAGTCACCTCAATTTGAATAGGTGTACCCGCTGTACCCGTGTAATTTAGATTTCAAGAACGAAGGTCAGATTTTATTTAAGGGGAAAATGCAGTCACCCCAATTTGAATAGGTGTACCCGTGTATCCTATATCAGGGCCGGAGCCTGCGGGGGCAGGGGGGCTACCCCCTGAGATTTCCAAACCGAAAATGATTGTTGGCCTACGTGAAAAATGCTGAAATCCTGAAAATTTCACTATCCAAATTATGATTTTAAGGCCCCCAATCGCACATAAGGGCCCCTTTATTTCAACATTTTCTCGGGGAGGTCCCCGGACCTCGAACCGGATGCATTCGTATGCGGGTTTTTCGTCCTGGCCAGGGTCGGATCTAGGGGGGGCCGACCCGGCCCTGCCCCCCCCCCCCTTTTTGAAAATGCAAAAAAAAAAAAAATGAAAGGGAAAAAGGAGAAAAAAAAAGAGAAAAAAAAACCCGGAAAGGAGAAGAGATAGAGAGAAGGAAAGAGAGTGGAGTGATAGAGAATGAAGCTGCAGTTAGCAACCTCGACGTATGGGAGTCATAGCGCACAGCAGATCAGTTTGAACGTCGATTTGGACATTTACACACATGCTGATCTTACTACACATGATTGGATACAATCAATACGAAATAATACCGATACAATACCATCAGCCAATCGAAAAATACCTTACGAGACAGTGCGCATCAGTTGGGATGGGGTGCTATCAAGCCTGGCAAGTGCCATTTCCGGCCATCTGGGATGTATTAAAACCTCAAATTTTCTTGGAACACTCCGCTCCAACCTATGGTGGCGCTCTGCTTAGATAGTAAACGCAATGGCGTACACAAGGGGGAGGCCATTTTTTAACACAAATTTTACTTCAAAAGGTAGCACATGTGGCACCAGATTGCATGTTAGGACACCTAATTTTTCAAAACTTTTCAAAGGGGGAGGGGGACACTCCCTCCCCTCAGACCCCTCCTCCAGGCCGGCGATCACACAACATACTGCATCCCCCCCCCCCCCCCGGAGAGAAATCTTGGGTACGCCACTGAGTAAACGCGATTCAAACTTGCAACCCTTGGACCAAAAGTCCCAGCCAGCTGAGCTGATCCGTCCTCACAGAAATGTGTAATAAAATAAAACCAAACTTTACATTTTGTTCACAAAAATGGCACTTCTTGATGGCTGCTATCAAGCCTGGCAAGTGCCATTTCCGGCGATCTGGGATGTATTAAAATCTCAAATTTTCTTGGTACGCTCCGCTCCAACTCATGGTGACGCTCCGCTCCAACGCATGGTGGCGCTCCGCTTAGATAGTAAACGGGAGCCCCACCCCCAAACAAAAAATCCTAGCTACGCCACTGCATGAGAATTAAAATGGAAAATCATGGGAATCACAAGGCCTTAGAAGTGTCTTTTCCGGCTATTTGGGATGTGTTTTTTTTTACCCAAATTTCCTGGTATGCTACGCATTGGCAGCGGTAGCGGGGGAACGGGGGAGGAGGACACGTCCCTCCCTACAATTTTCAGTAAGGGGAGCTCCCTCCATAAATAAATTCCTAAGGAGAAAAATGAGGAATTATAAATTAAGTAAAAATCAGAAATCAACAAGTATAACCATAATCAATGACAAAACTTAGCGGCCAAATGCTGTTCTGTCAACTAATAAATCCCTAGATTTTTCTCTGAAAGACCTTAAGATTGGCCTACAGTGCACGTCACCAACAAAATTTTATTTAGAAATATAGTGGTCGGAAACATTACAATTCGGTCATTCAGTTTTGATACTATGTAAGGCCTACAATAATACCATGATTACACTGCCTGGACGTACCCCCAAAACAATGACAGGCTGCCAAGTCTCGTGCATTCTGGGTGATTTTCACTTTCTCATTGAGTCCACACAAAACAAAAAATTAGGCAGAGGGGAACATGCACTTGATAAATCGTACATTTACGCCCACATGTCAATGCAAGGTACCTGATTCGGACTAAGATATGGGTCACAAATTTCTCAAGGAAGTCCCTCAATATTCATCAAGTTAGAACATGACTACTAAAGA